>JBBPRA010000035.1:0-92127 GCA_038092775.1 Boletus rubescentipes
GACCTCGGAAGGGCATGAATTCTGGTGCGGAGACCAGGGCTCCCTCCCCGATGGAGATGTGACGTGAGACCATGTCAGGTCTTGGCAGATCGATCCAAAAGTCACACCATCAATGATCGGACAGGATAAATCCATTTGTACCATCTACGGTAAGTAGTTCAAGATAAACGTTCTGTAGGTTAATCCTACTTATGTCACATGCACACATGTCGCACTTTGACGCTCGCGTTATTCACGAACGTCCTTGGAAAACTGGTAACGGTAAATGTTCACTTGGAGCATGCGACGTTGATGACCCGACAAGGGCTCAGTTCACAGCAATACTCCTCAGGTAGCCCACCCTGTATGGGTTGTTGTCTGCGACCTCGCCTTTGTAGTGAGGAACCCACTTGAGCCGGTCCTGGGAAATGTGTGGATAATATGTGAGTGCACGATACAAGTGACGAAATATAGGATCTTGCCTTGAAGAACATTCTGGCCTTGATCACGTTCCTCTCGTCGAGCGTGAAACGGTGGTAGATTCCAGCGGGAAGGAGCACCAGGTCACCAGCATTGACCGCAAACCGGATCCACTTGTTTGTGGCGTTCTCTACTCATACGCTCGGGTAAGAAGCGAGTACAAGAGTCGGCAATGGCGAACGGCCCTACCATGAACATCGAAGAAGCCCCCTCCCTCAAGGATATACCTGATCTCCTCGTCTTCATGCATATGCCTGCAAGACGTCGTGTTGAGCGTAAGACTCGCATGTTGGGACGCAAGATGGACGTACTCGGAATAAAATACCTTAAGCATCTTCTCGTATTGATCGCCGAGAGCGTCTTTGGTGACGCTCATGACCTCTATGGTCTTGTAGTCACGCTCGCGGGCGATGGTGTCAACTTGGGCGTAGTTGCCAGCGGTGGAGATGGGGATGGGGACGTGCCAGAGGAGGACGCCGATAGAAGCGAGGGCGGCGTTGCTGACGGGTATCCCAGAGTCATGGGGGAGGGTTTGATCTCCTGGGAGGTCGTCAAAGTAGTAGGCACGCATGTTCAAGTGGTGTTGGAGACGATGGAGCGAGAGAAGGTGAGATTGCAGTGAGTGCTGAGGACTTTGACCCTCAACTAGCTCGTATTTATCCTGCACTATACTCCCCGTTTCATCTCACCTCCTTGCGTTTAGCACCACTTTTCCCCGTTGCTGCGCCGCCATCAACGTTTGCGAACATGGACCATATGCCAACCGGACCGCACGATATCGGCGTTTCCAAACCCGCTACGTGAGTGGCTGTGTTGTATAGGGGAAGTGGACCTTAATCACAATGTGCATTCCCCCTGTTTTGCTGCTGCCAGTGGAACCGCCTTCTTTGAGAACTGCGGGGGGCTCGGATACACTACGTCCGAAGCGGGGAGAACCTGAGGTGAGATACTTCCTCCAGTCCGACCTCGGGCCGTTGCCAGAATGGCGATCTTGAAACAGCTTGGCGAGCTTTCACAGGTTATCGCCCAATGCTGTAGAAGTGACCAGCAGGATTGTCATGGATTGACTGATTGAACTAACGCCAGGAGGAGCGGGAATGCACACTAGATCAAGTGTAACTCTGGTATCAAGCCTAATCACGCATCGGTATTGATCGTACTACTTTATCAGAGGAAGTGCTTGGAACTTGCTAGGAACGCCGAGTTGACGCCGAGTTGGCCGAGTTGGCCGAGTGAGTAATATGAGGGCGCTTTGAATCCTTACATAATCACCTCGAAGTTACAAGTTCAACTTGCCTCAGGCTTAACTCGGACTTGTTCAAGACATCGTTCAAGACATTCTCAGCAAGACAATCGGTGTGACTTAGCATGTTCAAAGAAAACGCGCAGCGTTGTTGTTGGATTTTGACAATACCAGGCTCAAGTCTCACGCTTTCTGTCCGTTCATCGGCGCGTCTCGACCGGGCCATCGCACCAATGGTATGCCCTGCATACACATACCCATTCCTGTACGCCGAAACACAAGAGGAGCTCAAAATGGTGAAGATGATTCATCATGATATATATATACACAGCAGGTATTTTGAGCGTGCCTAGGACCTATGGACCCAGGACCTTGTTGCATTCATAATCATATCGGAGGTCCGGTTCGTGGTCCTGACCAGCGACCACCGGTTATCATCGGCAACCAGTCAACCGTTTTCTGATTAGTAGAAGAATCTTGAGGTTCACACTCCCAGTGATATGGCCTATGCCCCATCGGGCACGAGATGGACACAAACCTCAGTACGTTCAGAGGTTCTCCTTTGCCAGCGCTATCTCGTGATGATGATGATGATGCCCTATCGACGGCTTACTTCATAGACGGGTTGGTCACCAGATCAACGTACTGATTTATCATATCCACCAGATCCCTCCATGTGACACCTGTTTCGCCTTCCCCCATTCGATGGATGTACCTTTGCAAAAAATACTTCCCCGAGCTCATCGTCCCGCTGACGCGCGACAAAAGCGTAATGCAATAAATAGTTTTTCCCCCGTCCCCTCCAAGTCGAATATTAATAGCAGAGCGTTGAGGTCGTGTGGAGGGCTTCGCGCGGGGCGCGACGGGATGCTGGCACCCGGATCCCGATCCCATTCCTTGGCGTATAAAAGGGGGTAGTCGGATCATCAATGTTGTCTTGGACCATTGCATCCGTTTCATCTATCATCATGCGCGCTTACTTTATGGATGACATTCCCGGAGACCAGCGTCTCCCACATGATTCTGGCCGAGAGGCACCGACCGACGTACTCAACTCCATCGGAGTCTTGCACTGGCATATCCCCATCGACGAAACGGGAAGGTACAAAGATGAAGTACTCAAGGTCGCCAAGGAGAGAGATTACAAGAACCACGACGTCATTATGATCAACAAGGAGTCTCTCGGAGACGAATTCGAGACAAAGATCAAGAACTTTTATCACGAGTGAGGCATCGATATCTACAACTACACGCCAGATTGCATTGGATTTAATCTGACATCCAACGCAATGCCAGGCATATGCACGAGGACGAGGAAATCAGGTACATCCTCGAGGGTAGTGGTTACTTTGACGTGCGCGGTAGGCATTTCTGCTCAGTGCCTAGATCCGCGGGACGTTGATGATCCTCCCAGAGCACGCCACCGAGTCTTGGATTCGCTGCCACATGAGCGCAGGGGATCTCTTGGTGCTCCCTGCTGGGATCTACCACCGCTTCAGCCTTGACATGAAGAACCGCGTACGGACCATGAGGTTGTTCAAGGTCTACGCGCTCCTCCATGTACGCGTTCTGGTACTGATTAGCCCACCGTATATACAGGACGAACCCAAGTGGATCGCGCACAATCGGGGACAAGAGACCGATGTTAACCCCTTCCGTGTCCAGTATGTAAAGAGCATCGAAGTGCAGTAACTCAGTGCTGTGACTGTTTATCCCCATTACTCTCGTGTACTTGGACCTATGATTGTCATAATATACCCAAGTACATAGGACCAAGGATATTTTTGTGTATACGATACTGAGAACTCACGAGTATTTTCGACACCGGACCGGCCAGACTGTCGACAGCACTTACGTGTCAAATTTTAATTATAATAAGTATGGGGTCGCGGATTTTACCCACGGCCCGTTAACCCATGACTCCCTGTTGCGAGCGACCTATTTGAAAGTCTTATGCCTGTAACTTGACTCCATACCACGATGCGGTTCGGTTGGACTTAGACGAGTCCAGCTAGGTCTAACTTCCGACATTGCTTCACGTACGTAGATCCCGGGCCAACTCCGAGTCGGTTCGCTACGGCAAACGTTCGCCTACATTAAGCGAGGCATTTGCGAGGAAGCGAAGCGTGTCCGATTGTTCTCGCAAACAGCTCATCACATGGCCTTCCCCCAGCGGACTATTTATTGCCCTCCCCATTGACATCCTGCCCACAGGTGTTGAAGTGATCCTGCGGTCGTTCTCATGCGTCGAGTCACTCTCGCAAGTTTCCTCGGTCCATACCTCCTCACAGGAGCCCTCGCACAAACATGGTACGTCGTCTTTGACGACCGACCCATCCTACGACGTTGACGCCTTTTGTTCATCGTCGTCACCATTGCCAGGTGTGGGAAGCCCTACATGTCCACACAGGCCCCCCTTGCGCCCGGAGGCAACTTTCCACTTCCTTCCCCGTCTTCAGATCCCCTCCTCGCTCTCCGATGCGCGCCTGCTATCCGTCCCTACCTCGCAGAAGACGTCTTGTCGCCCGCAGCCATCCTCATCGACGCGCCGGTCGTATACTATGAGATCGCCAACGCGGAGCCCATTCAACTTCGTGGTGATGACACCATGCTCGACGTGACGGTCAGCTTGAACGGAAAGACCCTTGCAACTGGGTTCGTGCCGTTGAATGCGACTGCGCACGAGTTGCCGTTCAGTCTGGAAGGTATCACGCCACAAATGGCCGCGTACAACGTCTCCTGTGAAGCGACGTATGCGGCCACGTCACAACATTTCTCGGCAACGACGGCGCTGTCTGTTTTACCGAACCCAACAAACAGCTCAGTGACGAAGATGGACCTTCGAACGGGTGCGCTGTTGGCTAAACCTGCTACTGGACTTGGCGGGTCCTACGAGCCCGTGTTCCCCATCGGATTTTACACCATGTTCGATGGGTATTTGGCAACGAACCTTTCTGTGATCAATGAATTGAAAGACCAAGGGTGAAGTTTCATCTTTCCGACTCTTACGTGTCGATACTCACGCTCGACGCTTGCTCACAGATTTACGATCGTACGTTTCGCCCTTTCCAGGAGAATAATACCAGTGTTGACGCGGGGAACAGATCCACCCAGTTCCTACATTCGACAACTTAACTGCGCTGAATCTGGTCATTGACAGGATGCAAGAAGTTGGACTATACCTCATGTACGACATGCGCTACACCTACATGAACTCTACCTCCGTCACTGAACAAGTCAACGCAATCAAAAACCGCCCTAACCTTCTTCTTTGGTATACCGGAGACGAACCTGACGGTACCTCGGACCCCCTCAATGCGACCACGATCGCCTACGATCTGATCTATAGCCTGGATGGGTATCACCCAGTCAGTCTAGTTCTGAACTGCCAGGACTACTACTGGTCTTCGTACACGGCCGGCGCGGATGTCGTCATGCAAGACGCGTACATGGTCGGAAACAACGTTACCTGGTCCAACGAGTGGAACACGCCCTGCACCCCCGACTATGGTGACTGTGGCTGCGACAACTGCATGAGCATCGCTGCAGGGGATACAGCAGCAGTGCCGCCCAACTCGACGTATTATGGGACCGAAGACGTCCCTGCAAACAGCGGTATCGGGACATACTTTGACGTGAGCGACCGTGTGGCGAGCTTCAAGAATCGGCTGGAAGTGATGGGTTGGGAGCGTACCAAGGCCGTGTGGACCGTTCCTCAAGCGTTTGGTGCGGATGGCGAGTGAGTAGCCTATCGGTTCGCCCGTGGTGCCGGTGACCGTTCGTCGTTTGCTGACCGGGCATTTCCTTTGTGTTAGGTACTGGTTGCGGGAACCGACGGGCGAAGAGTGGGTTGTGCAGAGCATCATGGGTATCAACCAGGGTGCGCTGGGCGTCGTTCCATGGGACGATCCGACCCCGGCGTATATCAAAACCTCTGCGTCCGAGTTCGCCCTGAGCCTACCCAAGATTACGCCGTACTTGTTCAATCCTGCGTCGGTGCGCACTGCGTACGTCGTCGGGGGCGTTTCTGTGACAACGTGGAAGGGAGGCGCACAAACGCTCGTGCTTGCGACCAACACCAATTACGTGAACCAGACTGTCAGCTGGAAGGCGTTGGGTCTTGATGGGGTTGGTGTAACGACGGTGTTTGCGAGTGGGGTTGCAGAGTCGGTGGAGGGCGGGTTTACGCTGGGACCTGTGGGCTCGGGGGCTTTTGTGGTGACTGCGTAGTGTGTTTCGACTGGACAGCTGAGATGCTTCGAACTATAAATTGCAATTGACATTCACGACAAAAGGTCTGCGGGTTGACAAGATGTTTCCTATCCTTGAGGCGTGCATGCTGCGCGTTTTGTGCGCGTTCGATGAACTCGGACTGGCCGGCCCGCAGAGCGATCCGGTGGCCCGGAACCACCTTGCTGAACGACTGGAAACCTCGCTTGTTGTGTTTTCCGTATTACTGGCAGGATCATTGGCTCGCCCTGATCATCACAATTGTCTTCAATTTATCCATCATGCCCATCGATCATCGAGATAGTTAATGTTGATTATTAGCTTGTCGTACGCAATCCGACACGCCGATGTGTACAAGCAGTACGGTACGCGGTCACCCTGACTACACTTGACAGTTAAGCAGCTGGTGACAGCTTGATCCAGCGATCATTTCCCTTAGCGTTGAATGACTGCCACTCCACGCTCTGAAACTCCTCATTTCCGGAAACAAGGCCCGTCTCCGATTCGGAGGCACCGGGTGTAGCTAAAATGAGACGTGAGCGGACGTCGAGATGAGATGCATCTCTGCTCACGAATAAACTACGCCATACATCCAGACTTCAGTACGGGATTACAAGCACATGGAAAACTACGCACGCAAGCTTTGAAGTTGGCTCTATCCCACTCGTTGCGATAGAACATGACCCATTCAAGGGTCCATTTCGCCTTTACTCCATCTTTGATTTCATCTTCTTTGTTGAAATGGAGCACGCCCTTGACGTCTGGACTCGGATGTCAATGTCAATCATATGGCGCGCTGGAATAGGCGTGTATATGGAGATACTCGCCGACTTCATCAGCATTGGAGTTGAAGCTGCTCTCCTTCGAAGTCATCAGAGCCCTCTTTCCAAGGGTACTCGAAATGTCAATGGTTATTACTCTCTGATTCGCGGGTTTCTTGACGTATGCGGTGGCAGAACCAGGCGCATTCCGCCATTTGGTAAGGTCCGGCTGCACTGTATCTGGCTCTTTTGCATCAGGGCCTCGGTTTCGAGGATCCTAGTTCAACGCATTAATAGGATGAAAAACAGAACAAATGACACGTACTTCTTCGGTACCATCCGGTGGGTCCGATGACGGAACATCTGATTCTGATCTGTGAGACCAATTGACCTGAGTGACTTCAACCCTCCTCAATAAAATACCTACTTTTTCCTGAGTTGGTCGTCGTAGTATTTGACAGAATGTGCGACGCCGTCGTACATAGCAAGAGCGCTGAGCATCCTCATTACCTCGTATTGTGTACCACCCGGCAGCGAAACTGTCGTTGGAATCCCGTGTTGCTCCATCGAGCGGTAAACCATATTCCTCATGATGGCCTGGAACAGTTTGTCCTTCGTCGCGTCCCCTATGAATCCATTGATGCCGGATTGAGTCAAGGCTATTGGGTTAATCGATCTCGAAAGAATTGGGTCGGCTGTCAAGGTGTGGTTTAGTTGGGAACCTGAAGTACTGTACTATTTGAGTACGTACACTTGAATAGTAATATCGCTCCCTCCTTCGACATATTGAACTGATCTCGCACTGCAGTAAGCCGTTCCACGAGGGTGCCATTATTCTTCACAAAAATATCCAACATCCTACCCGCAGGGCTTTTGGGAACGCCAGCCGTGTGCATAGCCTGAAGGAACGGCTCCACGTTCTCCCGTATGGAAAGGTCGGGTGGATACATGAGTCGGATAAACGCTTGATCGAGCTTAGATAGCTTGGTATTGGACACGATCTTTTTGCCAAACCAGTTGGTTGACGTCTTCTTTTGCCACTTCCCGGGAATAGCGTATCTAGGAATGTTTGGATCAGATCCATGGCGACGTGGAACTTGGTACCTACACCATGATAGACTTTTTATCGAATCGAGTGTAGTTTGCTGGATTCTGGACCTTGTCGATGACCTGCCGTCTTGCCCTTTCCTCATTCCCGTCGTAATGTTTGATGACTGCTCGCTCTTCCAGCTTCAAATAGTCATCCATAGAGGGACTCTGATGCTCATGTTCGAGTCCGAGAAAGTGACCAAACTCGTGAAGGATGTTTCCGCGATGGAATTCGCTCGGAGGAAACTCATCCGGAAGTCCTGCAAGCCTCATGGTCGGCCTGGTAGATGGGTATTTGCTGCGATCCAATGCTTCTCTTCCGAGAGCGCTCCAATACCAATTGTCATCACCTACAGCTCTGAACTCGATTCGTAAATTAGCATTGTTGTCGTTGGTCTCACGGAATCTGACGTTCGCGCAGTCCTCCCAGGTGACAAAATCAGCGCCGGCCGGCTTTTTTCTCCTTTGGACGGTTCTGCGGACTGCTTCCTTTTGGTTTTCCGTGCCATCCATGAAGCGGTAATCTATGAGCTAGCAAGGATGAGTCTCGGCGAAACACTACATCATGACGACAGCTTATGCAAGCTTACCACTCCGGCGGTTACTTGTTCTCCATCGATCTTCATGTAGCTATTATCAAAAAAGGGCCACAATAGGTCTTGTCTGGCCGCGACACCATGCTGTATTTCACGACCAGAGGTGTCTTTCTGAAGTGTCGGGTGAGAAGGTTGAGGCATCGAGCGAAGGGCGAAAGGGTGAGATATGAACTGCGTGATACTGAGATGGATGGGTCGGGGACTGTAAGCGTAAAGGTCGAACTATATCTAAGGACCTGCAAAGGGTATTACGGTGTGTGTTGAAGTTCTATTGCGATTGGTAAGCTGGAGCATGCTGCTGGTCACTTGTTCTGCGAAATATGAGACCCCTAGAACTTGGCTGCATATAACCTGAGGCCGTTATTGCTACACACCCTGATTGGCTGAGACGACCTGCTGTTTGTATCTATGTACATGCACTTAAGAGGACCTCCTGTTTGGGAAGGTAATTCTCATCACTCAGAATGAAACGTGGAACATGTTAGGATGTGAGAAAAGGACCCTCTGGATAGCCAAGTATGACCTTTTTTTTCCCTTCGTGCTGCGTACGAATTAATTCATTGATTTTGTGTTGGACCCCACCAGATATGGACGGAGTGCCGAGTTCACGACATGGTCCCATGGAAGGACAACGGAAGGACGGAACGGATCATTGACAAGATCTTTAAGGCTCTGAGGAAAGAATAACAATAAATGAAGATGTCCTAACGGATGTTATCCGTGCTGTGTGGGCCCATATAAATTTAATGACAGAAAAACTTCAGCTCCTCTACTTCTCTCGCGGGTGGCCATGCGATGAGATGAAACCCTTGCACCGCCGGACAAGCGGGGATGTATCATTTCAAACCGATACGTTGTACTACTCCATCTCCGCGGTGAACCTCAAGCGACCTTGAAATACTCGCTTCGAAGGGTATGTGCCAGATTGGTGGAACAATGGTGGTGCATCTAATCTATTATAGTCTACTTTCTTAAGCCTCATTTTCGCGTCATGCCATCCTCATCCGATTCAGTTAGGTTCCGAACTCATATCCACATCGCCTCCTTTCTCGTGGGAACGGGTTAAACACTTCATCCTGCTGGCCCGACATCGAGGCGTAAAGTGGACTGGCCTAGCTTGGATCCCCCGTGCCATCCCGCGCCATGTCATGTTTGTGATGAGTACTAGTTTGCCATTGTTGTTGTGTTTTCTACATGTATAACGCATGTGCGTTTTTTTTGTATCTACATATGTTTAGTTGTATTGCGGCGTTCAACTTTACTGAAGTGTGCGGATGGCACCATGTAACGGAGGTTATGATACAGGTAGTGATGAATACATCGACTGCCATCGTAGAATTAGCGGCCGAGTTGGCAAACACCCGAGGCACACGAATTAGCACAGCATTATGACCTAACTTAGCTTTTCGCAATCATTACCTTTGTCGCGCGCTCGTCGCTGACAACTCTCTGTTTAGTCGCGTCCATCCACAGACTCCCGTTCAAGTCGTGTCCATCCACCGGCTACCTTTGTCGCACTCTGCTCGTCTCTCGTCACGACCTCACGACTTCGCTACGTCTCTCTGTCCTTCGACTCTCCTCTCTCGGTCGCGTCGGATTACATCCGCGCTCCTTCCTCTCGCTCGTCGGGTAGCACCCGTGACATCTCGACTCAGGCTCTGTACGGCCTTAAGAACCGTTACACACCAACTTGAAGCTTGCCCTAAATCGTAATGCACCAAGGCTCGGATGCTTGGGAAATCATTCAAGAAGTTTTCATGTCTGAAGGCTTGCTCGCAGCGACGCTGCGCGTCCTTCAGGTAAGACTTCAATATCGATTACCACCTACCATTCCAAGGATCAGACTAGCATTTGTTCAGTTATCCCTGTCTTAACTACCACGTCGAGATGTCTAGTTCACTCTGATCAGACACTGTTATTGCCTTTCTTCTGTCTCCAGCCCTGGCTTGTGTGCTCGCCATCCTTGCAGGATCACGACACGTATGTTCAGAGTACACTCGAATGCATGCCTCGAGGATAGAAAATATCCCGTCAACCTGTAGACCTGTCGCGAGTGTTCTTTGCAACCTATCAATCGACGCAATGAGAGATGACCATACGATTGCAAATCAGGCGATACCCCGAGGCTGCCCGACTTGACACCTCTCCAAAAGAGGGTTATGCAGTCAGCACAAAAACCACAGGTCCTCAGCGACCCCAGCGTAAACCCGCCTACCGTCTCCGCAACCCCACTCACAAGCACAGTCGTTGCACCAGCCCCATCTAGACCCAACACCTCCCAGTTTAATTGGTGTTGGTTGCAAGCACGAGCGTTCGCGCGCCTCCCTTTCATGTTATAACAGAGGTGCCCCCGTTGACCGACGCGGGATTAAACAAGCAAGTATGGCGTTATCGTAGATAGGTTCAGCGCGAACGCGGACGCAGAGGTTTTGGTATCCGCCGGGGTTGGGTCGTCCCATGAGACGTGATGCTCTGCACGACCCACTCTTCGCTCGTTGGCGAAACTAGTACCTCAACGAACAGTCACTTGAACAGCAAGCAACGTACGAGCCACCTGCAAGGGTACTCACTTGCCATTCGCACCAAATGCTCGAGGGACGGTCCATACGGCCTTGGTACGCTCCCGACACATCATTTCCAACCGATCCTTGAAGCTTGTGAGTTGGGCGGCGCGGTTACTGAAGCGATGCTCAAGTAGTTGTCGCCACCCCAGGAACCACATCCCGAGATCCCAATTCTTACCGCAGCGCATCGACGTTGGTATACAATCAACATATCTTATCATATTACACACAAAATACTCCTTTCCGTCCTCACTTTGTAAGCCAGTCTTTCAGTCGTCGTCGTCCGTAGTCTGTACGCATGGCGCAATATATGATCAACGATGGTCAATACAGGGTCCAAAACTCCGTACCTTGCGTCCGTCAACATTTTCGTCGCCGGATAAGGCAACGCTGTGCTGCCTGATGAGTTGACCCATCTCGTCGTGCACCGAAAGCGCCGCAATCATCCTCGTGACTTCGGTCAGCGTTCCTCCTGGAATTGAAGCCTTCGTCGGAATCCCTTGCTGCACCATCGTGCGGTAAACAATATTCTTCATGATACTCTGGAACAATTTATCCCTCGTCACCCCTCCTACAAATGCACTGATACCGGATCGCCTCAGCAATGCTGGGTCAATTCCACTCGAGACGACGTCCCTATCAGCTGTATGATTTTAGCCCAGAATCCGAGGTACTGCACTTCTTGAAGCCACTTACGGTTGTATAACCTCCGCCCTGTCTGCCAACTATAGAACCGGTTTCGCATGTTTGTAAGTCCAACGGCCACGTCGTCGCCCACGGTTTTCAGGAAGATGGAGATGATGTCTCCCGCGGTCCACTGATCAACACCAAGTGTGGACAGAGCTTTCCCGAAAGAAGCTTTGTTGTCGGATTCCCTTAGATCGGGCGGGTACATAAGTTTGATGCACGCTTGATCCATGTCAGATAGCTTGAGGGTACGATCTATCTGGATTTTTTCCGGCTGCTTTTGCCAATCCTTTTCGATGCGGTATCTAACAGTGCCAAGATCAGGTTCGTCGGAAAACTCAATGAATCACCACCTACATCATGATGGATAGCCTATCGAAATTTGTATAGTTCCATAGCTCTTTGTTTTTTTTGACCTTGTCAAGCATATTCTTCTGGGCGTTCTCCTCACCGCGGGCTTTTTTGACCAATTCCTCGTCCAGCTTCAATAATCTCTGTGCTGCGGGACCCTGATGCTCATGGTGCAGTCCAAGAATATGACCGAACTCGTGAAGGATGCTCCTACGATGCCCTGGGCTGGGGGGATACTTGTCTGCGAGCCCCGCGAGGACCATAGAAAAGTCTTTGTATTTTTTTTAATCCTGAGCCTCTGTTCCAATTATGCTGCCGAATCCTTTGCCTTCAAATGTGATTCATATATCAGACCCGTCTTTGACTTTCGTTTCCTGGAATTCGATGTTGGCACAGTCCTCCCATGTCACGAAATCAAAGGGGTTGTTGTCCGTGCGGCGCATTTTGCTGGGGGTGGGACCTGTACTCCCAGAACGGTTTCCAGCGCCTTGCTCGTATTTCCTTTTGGCGTCATCCCTGGCGCTTTTCTGGATGGTGGTACAGACCGCCTTCTTCTTAGATTCCGTGCCATTGTTAAAGTGGAATTTCAATACCTAACAAAGAAGACCGATAAGGATCAACCCGTCAAGACGACTTGTGCAAGCTTACGGTCGTTGGGCGACCGTTGACCATTGTGATAGGCCATAATTTATTCATGATGACACTGTGCTGTACATCAGGGAGAGAATTGGCCGGCTGCGACTGTCTAGAACGTGACGACGTCACGGTTTCCAGTGCGCAAAAGTCGGGCATAGCTAAGACTGCGAGATGAAAGTTGAAAGTGCCAGCTACGGAGAGGATTTGGTAGCACGCGTATCGTTATACAGTAGAAAATGGCGGAAGTGGACCTCAAGAGAAGAGAGCTAGCATTTCCATGGCAAGCCTGAGAGAGTTGATTGCGTCGTCCCATGCGAGTGGGTCCACTATGCAGGTTTGGATTTGCAGCTGCGTGTCTCATGATGCATACTGTTGTGCAACCACTCACAGTTGGCGTAAAAGCTCCCACGATTGCCATCTGGAATTGCCTCCGGTGCAGGCTTCCTGACATGGGGAATGGAATGATTATAACATATCGAAGACCTGTCATTCTCCATTTAGATGCGATCGAATCTATGGTTTATATAAATTATTCGCCCGTTCAAGTCTGTCATGGTTGAATTGGGAAACGAAAAGCTTGGAGCCTGGTTTACATAATTGCGCCTGTCAAGCATGAGCCAATGTACCTGGAGATCTCCATCATGATGCCAGTGATCGTGACATGCGTGTACGCCGACTCGGCCCAGAAAGCGTTGTACTGCTAACTTGAAGGATACCCATGGAATTGGCTGCAAGTCACAGACAGGTCTGACTGACGCACACTTAGTCTTCGCCTTCTTTCCTGCATCTATGTTAGATATCGTGTTGAAGTAGAACCGACTCCGAGAGAGCCATTACATATTATGCATATCTTGGTGCCTTCATAGGGCAAAAATTCCGAGTCTGACTCACGAATATGGTTGATTGTTGGCTTGTGATACGCGATCCAACACACCACTGTGTGCAAGTACATCCTAGACTACATTTGACAGTTAAGCAGTTCACGACACACTGATTTAGCGACCTTATTCCTGGGCTTTGAACGGCTGCCACTCCACGTCTTGAAACTCTTCTTGTCCAGAAACAAGGCCCGTATCCGAATCGGAGGAATCGGGTTCAGCTAAAACAGGACTTGAGAGGACACTGAAGCGAGATAAACCTTTGCTTACGAATAAACTAGTGCACCAATGCAACACCGTATGATACATCCAGACTTTAGTACGGGGCTCACAGGCTGGAAAAATACGCACGCAGGCTTTGAAATTGGTACTCTTCCATTCGTCGCGATAGAACACGACCCACTCAAGGGTCCATTTCGCCTTTACTCCGTCTCTGATTTCATCTTCTTTGTTGAAATGGAGTACACCCTTGGCGTCTGGATGCCAATATCAGTCGTATGACGCGCTTGGATAAAAGTGTATATGGAGATACTCGCCGACTTCGTCACTATTGGAATTGAAGCTACTCTCCTTCGAGGTCATCATCGCCCTCTTTCCAAGAGTACTCGAAATGTCAACGGTGACCACTCTCTGATTCGCGGGTTTCTTAATGTATGCGGTGGTGGAACCAGCCGCCTGCTTCCACTCACTAAGATCTGGCTGCACTGCATCTGTATCGGGATCAGGTTTTTTGGATGCATCCTGGTTACAATGCATCAGTGGTATGTGAAGCAGAACAAAGGCAATGCACTTCTTTGGTGGTGTCATCCTGTGGGTCCGACGATGGAACATCTGATTCTGATCTGTGCGACCAATTGGCCTAAGTGATCTCAACCCCGGGCCCCACCAATCAAAAACTTACTCCTTCCTGAGTTGAGCGTCGTAGTATTTGACAATATTAGCGACGTCGTCATACATAACAAGAGCGCCGAGCATCTTCATTACTTGGTATTGTGTGCCACCCGGCAGTGAAACCTTTGTCGGGATCCCATGTTGCTCCGTCGAATGGTAAATGACGTTCCTCACTATAGCTTGGAACAATCGGTTCTTTGTTGCCTCCCCTATGAACCCATTGACACCGGATCGGCTCAAGGCTACTGGGCTGATCGATCTCAAGAGAGTTGGGTTGACTGTCAAGGTGTGATTTTAGCTGGGAGTCTGAAGCACTGTACTGTTTAAGCACGTACACTTGGACAGCAATATCGCTCCCTCCTTCGACATATTGAAATGATTTCGCACTGCAGTAAGTCGTTCCGCAAGGGTACCTTCATTCTTTGCAAAAGCATCCAACATCCTGCCCGCAGCGCTTTTGGGAACCCCAGCTGTGTGCATAGCTTGAAGGAATGGCGGCACGTTCTCGCGTATGGAAAGGTCGGGTGGATACATGAGTCGGATAAATGCTTGGTCGAGCTTAGACAGCTTCGTATTGGACACGATCTTTTTTCCAAACCATTTGGTCAAGGTTTTCTTTTGCCATTTCTCGGGAATAGTGTATCTAAGAATGTTGAGATTAGATTCATCGCAACGCGGGGCTTGGTACCTACACCATGACAGACTTTTTATCGAACCGAGTATAGTTTGTTGGATCCTGGACCCTGTCAATGACTTGCCGTCTTGCCCTTTCCTCATTCCCGCCGTAGTGATCGATGACTGGTCGTTCTTTTAGTTTCAGATAGCCATCCATGGAAGGACTCTGATGCTCGTGTTCCAGTCCAAGAACGTGACCAAACTCGTGAAGGACGTTTCCGCGATGCAATTCGCTTGGAGGAAACTCATCTGGAAGTCCCGCAAGTCTCATGGTCGGCTTGGTAGATGGGTACTTGCTGCGATCCAATGCTTTTGTTCCGAGAGCGCTCCAGTACCAATTGTCGTCACCTACAGCTTTGAATGTGATTCGTAACTTGGCGCTATTGTCGTTGTTTTTCGTGGTCTCACGGAATCTGACGTTTGCGCAGTCCTCCCAAGTCACGAAATCAGCGCCGGTCAGCTTTTTTCTCCTTTGGATGGTGCTGCGGACTGCCTCCTTTTGGTTTTCCGTGCCATCCATAAAGCGATAATCTATGAGCTAGCAGGAATGGGTCTCGGTGAAATATTTCATTGTAACAGCAGCTTGTGAAGGCTTACCACTCCAAGTCCGGCGGTTACTTGTTCTCCGTCGATCTCCATGTAGCTATTATCCAAAAGGGGCCACAGTACGTCGTGTCTGGCCGCAACACCACGTTGTATTCCATGAGCAGAGTCGTCTTTCTGAAGTGTCGAGTACAAAGGTGGAGGCATTGAGCGAAGGTGGAGGGGAGAATTATGAATCGCGTATCACTGAGACAGGTAGGTCGGGGACTGTAAGCGCAAAGGTCGAACTATACCTGGAGGAGCCGCAAATGGTACGGGGTGCGTTGAAGTTAGCATTGCGCCGGTCACTTGTCCCGCGAAAGATGAGATCTGGGGCCTGACTGAGTAGTATAACCCATGGGACTGTAAGTTATGGGGCCGCACGGCCAAATAAAGAGTCACGTCCGCGCAAGAATGTTAGTGCAATACGCAAAAGGAGGTAGTCAAAGCCTGGATTTACAACCCTTGGCACACAGCAATTCTTTCCTCCCGATTTCCATACACGGGCAGATTGAGGGTTCCGTTACTAAAGTAGTGAAAACGACTCGAAAGATCATTGTCTTATCACTGACGTGTGATCGAGGATCAAATCTCAGATCTTTCTTACCTATTGTAGTCATGGTCGACGGCGTGTAACCTGAAGTCATCGGATCAGTAGATCTCGGAACTTTCTTTTGATGATGTGATGGTCGATAATCAGTGATCATACCTGCTGTCGGAAGATATGATTGAATGCCCCATATACCCTGGTATGGCACGGTTGTTGCATACAAAATTCTGTCGAAATAGACAAGTCGGGTCTCCTGACACTGATAGGTGTGTCACGGTGTTTCTTTTCGTCAACGCTGTCAAGAAGGTGGGGTCACAGTGGGGTAAGTAGTCAAACCTTGTCAGCTCACATCGCCGCAAGTTTTCGAGTTTACGGCTGTTCAAGCGTGTGTCAGGTCTGCACTGCCTAGCACGATACCCTGAAGTGAGCATTCGTGCGATGGATGGCGGGCACCTTTGACACTTTGAGAGCGTGGGTCGTGACCTCAGAACCTATCCGTTCTGTTTGGCCAGTTGGTGCATACTATACATGACCACCGGTTCTCAACGTAACAAGGATCAAAAGACTTGCTTCGAACATACGAAAGTATGTTATTCAAGTAAGTCAAACTTCATGCATCTCGGAGTCGTCGCAGGACTGAAAATTTCTGTGATCTCGTTTGTAGTTAGCTAACAAAATACTGTACAAGTAACGACGAGACTCCGTATAACACTGCGCTACTGCTGGTTCGATTTGTACTGTTGATACATATCAGTAGCAACGTTTTTTATGGTATTAATTACTACCGGGCGTTTCATGAAATTTACGATTGAGGTGAAAATACCCTGCTCGACGTCAGGAGGAAGAGCCTGAGAGTATATTCCTGACGCGGCATCGAGTGGCAAGTCAGAAAAGATCAGCCGACCAAGGACGCCCAGGAGAGGGCCGAGGAAATTCTGCACATCCGAGGGGGCCTGAGGGTTTATTCCTGAAAAGACATTTCCACCCAGCCACGAAGTTCGTGGCATGAAACCCGGATTGGGCCATGAAGGGCTACCGAAAGGGACGAAGTTCTGGACTCCTGGTTGGTTCCCGTTATCCTTGTTGACGACGTCAGCGAGAACTTGACGGAACTGGGGGTCTAGCACAGCGGCAGTGACAGCGTCATAAAGATCGTCTTCGCTATTATGGTCTACTAAGGGGGTGATTCCCGTGACCTTGCCCTGCAAGGAATGGGATTCAGATGGGAGTTCTTCCACTTTCACCGACTTCAAGTCAGCCTGGGCATCCTTGATAGCTTGAATGCCTAGACTACCGTTAATAATCGTTGACGCACGAGTTCTCTACTCTACTTACTAAGTCTGTCCTGCCATTTGTTGCTTATGTACTTGTGATAATAGAATCGCATCTCCGAAACAGTAGAGCCAAGGAGAATTTGAGATGATTCTTTAAGAGGGAGGCCGAGAACGTCGAGGGAGTGAAGAACCCCAGTATCTTCATCGGCTTCACTGGCCTTTCCGGGATACATGAGAGTAAGCCAAGCTTTATCCTTGTTGGATAGGCCATTGAAGGGGGGGAGCATCTCAGCACTCTCGGATACTGTTATGAATTCCTTGGGGGGGGAGAACCTAATCGTATAAGAAACGAATCTACGAAGAGATACCGAACGTACTTCATGATGGAGTCCCTGTCCGGATCCTCGAAGTTCGACGTGTTATGTTTCTCAAAGGCCTTCTTGTGCTGTTCGATAGCATTGCCAGCGCCTGTAAGAAGCGTCCCCCATTCGGTGTTCCACTCGTGGGTGAGGCCAAAAGCATGTCCAAATTGATGGAGGATAAGGTTGTAGAGCTCCTCACGCTTGATGGCATCACTAACAGGATCATCGGGAAGAAAACCCAGATTCATGGTCGCTTCATCGTCCGCGATCTTGAGAGCATCTGTTCCAATCGCGCTCCAAGAACCATCATCCTTATTGAACGAGATTCGAATGTCCGCAGACTTCTCTGCATCCTTCGTGCGAGTTAGATTGACATTGGCATAGCGAGTATATTCAGCGATTGCATTTTCGACGAAGTCCAGCTGCCAGTTTTTAGGTTCGCCTTTCAAGAAGGTGTACCAAATGGTCTGAATTACAAGTAGACAATCGTTCAGGTCAACAAAAAACAGCAGAACAGAACTGGAAGGCTGACTGACAGAATGGCTGAGCCACGCCTTTGACTCCTGAGGGATGAAGTACTCTGTCACCTTACTAGGTTGTTGTTGATTCGCATCCCGGGGGAAAGATTGAAATACCCCAAGGGCCGTGACGAGTGGCAAGGGGCCACAGATCCGATCAGCCATAGTACAATTAGCAGCGTAAGCAGAAATTCGGAGATTGAGTCCAATCAACGTCAGTTAACAAAATGAAGTGCACTCTATATATCAGAGGAAAAAAATCCCAGTACCAGTGGCTTAGTCACAGCAGCCATGGGCGATCGGAAATCAACACGATGGTGATGCCTGGGAACGTGCTGACCCCAAGCATCAAGCCACCATAACGGGTTATCCTAAACCCAAGGGAGATCTTGGATAGATGTCAATACAGTACAAATTAAATTGGGCCCTACCTCTGAATGAGGGTAAACGCAACGTACTTTCCGACCACAGGTACAGTCACGGTCTCAATACCACTTTAGCCGTTATCACGCCTTCAGAACAAAAGGGTCAAACAGCCTAGCAGTCCATCGTAGATCCTGTGTATATTTCGGGCTCCGCTCCACGAGGCTGAGCAACGTGAGTTACTTTTCGTACATGAAAAAAGGAAATGAACCTTTTAGGAAGTAATTCAGAAATGTCTTTGACAGGAAAATTGGTCTAAACGATGAATGAACGGAAGCGCGACCCCGACTAGATCAGCTTGCCGTTCGCTTCACATGTCAGTGGATCCTTTCTGTGAGAAGTCTGAAAACTTGATCTCCGCCCACACGAGCAGCAATGGTATCGTTCGTATTTTCCGCACAAGACATTTGACAGGGAAACATTGATTTAGGTAATCAAGTGTAGACCTGAACTCCGACTCGTACTTACTAGTAGTCATCATGATGACGCCAAGCTGCTCCAGCAAAGCTACAAGCTCCAAGCGCAAGGTCGACTTGCTCAATATGACTACTCCAATATTTAGAACTTGACGTCTGAGAAGCAATATATGCACCCAGCAACTACGAACGATACAACACACAACATTTACGGTCGTCTTCACGAGCCCTCGTTTAAATCTGTTTACAAGCTTCGCACACAGACCTAGCCTTGTCAAGCCACATCTACCAGATGTACGACTATTTCACTCTGTGACAAGCCCTGGAACGGAAAAACATCTCTGTACAGATAATTCCGCCAGTACTGTAAACGATATCCAGCGCCTTAGTTAGTGACAGCTTGAATGGCAGGGGTCGAAACACCTGACGTGACGACCCATGAGTACGTGTCATCCCCATTGCTCCAAACATTACTACAGTATAACCACCAAATCCGGCCAACGGAGATCGTGAGTGGATGTACATACGGGGAACATGATCTCGATATAATAAAAATTGGGCCAGTAACCCATATATCTCGAATAGCTTGTAAACGCAAAGTGGACTCCCAGTCAGGGAAACGTTACTTCACATTGGCCGCCGCAGGAACAGGAGGGTCAAACCATTATCGTCGCCTACCTAATCCATCTGTGCTGGACCCTCGTAGGGTGCCTACTAAGGTATTATAAGTCCCGTTACTATCCATAAATACAATCCCTGATGCCAGGGAGATGTGTGGTTGAGTAGGAAAGGGGGGGAATATGTTCTAATCTATGTGTCCCAAAATGGACATGTTGCTGGCGAGGCGCGGGAACAGCGGATTATGTAAGCATCAGTCGCAGCTAATCATGCTAGCTGCTGGGATATATCATGTACTGTAGGTGGTAGTTACAATCAGGAATGTATCACAATTTTAACTGTGGTTACAGTAAATGGGATGTATCAATATGTCGCTATCGCCTGATGGAAGTGCGACCCCAAGGCTGTCTCCTAAACATTTCTATTCCTGACAAGCGTGCGACCGAACTAAGGGTATATTAGGTAATTCTTCTAGGCAAGATGCTTTGACAGGCTGCTTGATTATATAATCTGACTGATGCCCTCACCTTTTGTGACTGGCAGCTGTCGTGAACGGTACGATGCGTCATCATGGCAAGTAGCAGGACCACAAATAGTTAACCCTTCCGAGTCGTCCTCTTTGCCTTCCTCTCCAACCCCCACTTCTATCCATCCACACCCTACACTTCAATCTAGCTATGCCCACGCCACCCAGGATTCTCGGTGCTTGTGGTGTACCACCACCTTCACTCTACGACCCTAACAAAGCACCGGGAACAAAAGGCCATGCTCTCGTGTCCACGGAAGCGTGGGACTTCGGTAGCTCCCTCCTCAGTAGTGGCGTAAAATATAAAAATCGACTGGTCAGTTGGTTGCTATAGTTTTCACTTCTCGGTGAATTCTCATTCGTTTTAGACCATAAAATATGGTTTCATCACGTCCTCCCGTGGATACACTCAGAAACGACAAGATGCTGTAAGGAATACCATCGAAACGTTCGACTTTGCGAAGGATAAGGAGAGGACATTCGAAACTTGGGAAGACTGCGCCCACGTCATCTTCGTGTATCAGCATGACTCGAAGGATGCCCAAATTCGCGTCGCCTTCGAGCCTGGATCGTCTTGGAGCGCCGTCGGGAAAGGTGCCGACGCCATCGCCATAGACAAACCTACTCTCAACTTGGGTTGGCTGAAAGACTCTGTCGATCCCACTCCTGAGGATCGTTCGACTATCCTTCACGAATTCGGTCATGCTCTTGGGATGATGCATGAGCATCAAAGTCCTTCCAGGGGAGAGTACATCCATCTCAAGGAGCTCGAGGTCTACAGATATTACCTACCACTTCTTGGAAGCAGAGCGACGGTCAAATCTCAAATCATCGACACGTACAATGAATCAAAAATAATGAACATGAGCAAGCTCGACATGGAGTCCATCATGATGTGAGCGACGTCGAAGACTCTGGATCAGGATCATTTGACTATCGCATTCGCTAGGTATTTCATGCCCCGTTACCTCAACGAGGAAGGCATTGATATTCCGGTCAACACAAAGTTGTCCAAGCTCGACAAGGCTTTCATCATGCTCAATTATCCACCAGACTTGAGCGAGGAAGCCGATATGGAACGTTTCATGCAAGCCATGATTGACGCTGGTGTCACGGACGTAGCGGCGGGAAAGATTCTCGGTGCATTCGATAAAGAGAATTCCGCTCATACGACAGCGGAAAACCTCGCCTCGAGTTTCAAAGAGATGCGAAAGCGCTTCTCGGATTACAACAAACAAGCGACGAAGCTTCGCAATGGTGAGTGGTAGGAGACGAACAGGCGATTAGTCTGACTTTTGACAACACAGCGAATGCTGTGTTACTGAACGCCGTCGATCATGATTCCTTGCCCCAGTTCGGTATCCGGGACTTCCTCGGAAATGTGATCAACAACAAGATCTTCCAGAGCGTTGTCAAGAGCGTTGTCAAGAACACTCTGTTACAGCGAGGGATTCCGCTGAAGGAGTCAATTCCTGGAGCTTCACCTCCCGAGGTCGCCCGTATGCTCGGAGGACTTGTCATGCATCCACAGGTTGCGGAGTATGTTGCGGCGTATAAGAATACCTTACAACCTGAAGAGGAAGAGGCGGACGCGGGAGTAACTTTAAACGAGAAAGAAATCTCAGGCAAGGCTGAGAATGCCGTAGCGGGTACTGTGACGCCGAAGTAAAGAATCCACCTGTCCTGGTTTTTGCATTCTTGATATTCAATTGTACGATACCTGCGTTGGGAGTCGTTGAATGGTAATGCATGTATGTCTTGATAACATAAACCTGGCGGAGGAAGTTCCAGCTGAGTTGAACAAATTTACTAGTTCAGAGGATCATCATGGTATGGCCTCGCTGTGTGCGTCTCCGAGTCACTAGTACAGAGCTCAGACAATCACTCATCCTCTGATGTCATTCAACTTATCCACTGGCAATATGTAACACGCTTGTACGCCATCTCTCCCGCTCCCAAAATGTTCAACTGGCTTAGATTCAACCTAGTGCAGCGAGTCGAGGGTCTATTAATTTGAGTGGGGCAACTTGAGAACATGAAGGCACTTCTTCATCCTTTCATCATGACCCCGTCTGTCTGGAGGTCATACGAAACGCCGCTCATCGGACGCAGTGGAGTTCCTGGCTTGATGCGCTGGGACAAGAGCCGTTCCCACACACCGTGCGCACGGTGAACACCAGCCCTCGCAGTCATATGGAATGGCCTCGATCCGTTGTCTCTGGCATTCCGTTTCGAGCCGTACGGCTATCTCGTCTGTCGAGATCTGGCCTGCTCTCCATTTTAGTGCATATACCATGCAACACGAGGCACAATTTCTGCCACATTGGGAAAGGGTTGTAGTAAAAGGGTTGTAAAATGGTGCTACCAGTGACCTATCGGCGTGCATTTGTTACTTCTCTCCCTCCGCAATATGACGGACCCGTTCGCCTCACAGAAGTCATCGTACAGATATAAAGCGCCAGCGGAGGCAATGTTCTACACGACCGACAATCGCCCATCCATTCGTCTTATACTTCCTTCTCTCGGACTGGAGTTTTCGGACGGTCATTTTATCGGACCTGGTGCGTCAGAAATATTCCTGAGTTAGAGTAACATGTATTCTGTAAAACTGATATTGCTTTTCGAATCGCGCAGATCCTCAGGGGACATTCTATTACAACAACTTCTCGGACTTCCCCAGAGACGTTTGGTCTCGCTATAAAGGTACAACAATAAATCACGGTGACGAGGTCTATGTGAATATACAATTCTTCGCAAGAAATGGAAGGGACGTTTTTGCCGAGGTCCGTCGTCTTGCGTGTTGTTTGCGCATTCGTTGATGCATTACGACTATAGTTTTTTGCCCATGACCACGTTAGTTGATCCGTTTGTCCCAGATCAAACCGCTCATGTGTAACTCATCCAGGAGGATGTCGCGCGGAAATCTGGTATTGCGGATCAGATCAGGGATGGCAGATGGACCGAAACTGCTTTTGGTTCGGCTACTGCACAAGTCAAGAAGTCTGGGGGTGACCGCACGGTTATGATCACCGTGCAATCCATCCCGTGGAAGGCTGCATTCGACGTCGACGATGAGTCGAAGCAGCAAGAAGTTGGTGAGTACTCTCGACTTCGCGTCATGTTGCCTTACGACTCAGAGTGGAACCATAGACATCAGAGGTCACCTGCGCTTCAAATCTAAAGAAAACATCAAACTCGGGGCCTGGGTACGATGGGGCTCTGACCACCTTGTATTTTATGAAAATGACAGGAACAGTAGAGATTACACGGCTTATGTGCGTCTCTCATAGTTTGGTCTTTCTCTGCGCTGACTCCACTGTATTATGTGGCATAGTTCATCCGTAAGCCCCTCTCCATTCAGTACATGTGAGCGATGATTAATGTGGGTTCCACTACTAGCATCTTATAAGCTGGGAGCCGCTGTTACGTCCTTCGGTAATGTTGACAAAGTGTTTGGAAATGTCAAGTGGTCGCCAACTTGACCCCGCGGAGCATAAGGCTTTGTGTGTAAGCCCGCTGATACACCGGTTACATGCATGATACTACATACACCCGCCGCGCGTCGTAGAGATAGCAGTCGTCCGTTGTACCCGTACCTCATAGTTGCCCATCAGAGCGTGGTCCTCTTCTGTTTGTACGCCCGTCTGTGCTTCCCGCCGAAGGCTATGGCAGGTTGCCATTGGGTTGCCAATACGTAGTGGTCAGAGCAGGGTGAATTGAGGGAGGCTGTGTGACAACGGTAAATACCAGTGTACAACGTGTGATTCATGTACGCAATACATGCTCCACTCAATTGTCATCTGATCGGTATGGTTCTACTTGCGCCGCGACACGGACGGAGCTGGGACTGTCAGTGGCACCCTGCGTTTGCCGTAACACAGATCTAACGTGCTGCAAATCTTAATTCGATAGCAGCACAGAACTATCCACACCCCCAAAGGGGATGCGTTATAATACCAATGTTCGCGTGATGGCACTCGCGGATGCTGACACATCATACTCTCTGTCTGTACCAAAATTGCCTTACTTAATTACAAGTTATGACAGCTTGAATGGAGCCTTACGATACGTTCTACCCTGAACATTATTTTCTCTCCTTATCCTGAACTTTCCAGGAAGAAATACTGACATGAGATCTTTCGTGCAGATGCTCAGACCTTTTCAAGCACGACGAGATCTGGGGATTTCCTTGCTACATTTTCGGTAAACTTTTTGCGATACCATGGACTCACTCAGGCTGTCATTCGGTTGCCGAAATCTATCGCCAGATTAGAGCACACTGATCTAGTACTAGTATGAGATGGGTCGTCTCAACACACTTAACCAGTAATATTTCTATCGACTCACCCCCCCATCGGCACTGGAGTATAAGCCATTGACAATCTCTGTGACTATCCTCTATGTCAATCCGCCAGAATTCTTTGGCTTCCTGTCATGAACCACCAACTGTAGGCAGATCCCAGCCTAACGATGCTCCGAAAGAGGCTGCATGGCCTTTCGATTCGCTCATTCAAGCTAAGGATGGTTCTTGGACGCTGGTAAGCCGTTATTATTTTCACTATTCCATAACACTATCCAAACACCGAGTTTCCTCAGAAAATCACTGTTGGCTTCCTCGAAAACAGTCCTGATTATCACGAAAAGAAAAGAAAGGCAGTTTTGGCCAGTATTCAGACGGAAAATCTGCCGGAGGGACGGGAAACTTGGGAGCAGTTCGCCAACATCAAGTTCGAGGAAACGAAAGATGTCAATAATGCCAACATTCGAGTCGCATTCACCAGGCGTGAGGGATCTTGGAGTTATATCGGTCAAAACGCAAAAAAATACAAAGGGGTCACTCTCAACTTGGGCGCCATTGATACTGCATTGCCGCCCTCTCCTGACGACTTTGGAACCATTCTTCACGAGTTTGGCCATGCTCTTGGACTGGTGCATGAGCTTCAGAGCCCACTCCGAACTGCGGATGTCACTAAGAAGTTGCGAAAAAACACCGGCGCGTACAGGCGAATGTATGGCCAAGACTTGGTTGACGACCAGATGATGAACGTGCTGAAAGGGGGGTCGATAACGAATCTAAGCACTTTTGATCGATATTCCGTCATGATGTGAGTGATTTCCTCGCCTGCTCTATGACAATTAGCGAGCGTATGACTGCAACTTTGGTTAGGTATCAGATCGACGGCATAACGGATGAGCCCAACAATATGTTGTCCAAGCTCGACAGGGCTTTCATCACGCTCAACTATCCACCAGACCTGACGGATCACAAGGACGACAATACGAAGAAAAGATTGTCGCGTTTCAACACGGCCATGCGTGACGCTGGGGTTCAGGCCAAGTCTGGAGAGATTCTGCAGGCTTTTATGAATCCAGGTCCTGTCCTCAATAAGTCCACAGAGGATCCCCCGCAAATCTCTGACAGTCTTGAAGCGGTGAGAATACAATTTACAAAGCTTAACAGAACAATGTTCCTTCGTAGACGTAAGTGCGTTCCACGAGCGAAGTATTTGAGTTTCACTCGATTACACAGCCAACGTGAACATATCAAATTCCGTGAATGCACCATCAAAGAAGCAATTCAGTCTTTCTCTTAGACCAGAACCACCGTTCGGTCTCACGGATGCTGACCTGGCGAGGCGTTTCGGTCTCTCGGATCCTCTCAGAGACGTGGCGAGGAACAAACTTTTCCAAAGTCTTGTGAAGCATATGGTCAAGGACACCCTGGTGCAACGTGGAATACCGATCAGGGAGTCCATTCCAGGAGTATCTCCGACCATTGTCACGCAAATGATGGCGGGCATTGGTGCGCACGAAGGGATCGCGAATTTTATCATGGCCTATAAAGATGTATTCAAAGGACCGGCTGAAGACATTCAAAATGAGCCTGAGGATGAAAAGGATGACGTGAAGAAGCAGAAGTAACGCAGTGTCGCATTTAACACGTTGAGAGATCCTTCATGCCCGGCCAATGTCATTTTGGAGCAACTGTAAGGTAACGTCGTTCAACTATGTGGTATGCGCTAGTGTAGACGCAACATGCACGAACTGCCATGTTCTAGATATGTACTACGATCATCACAATCACTGTACCTTGTGGTCCAACTCCAGTCTTTCGCGGGAATTGCGCACTTGGATGGGAGGCACACATTGTATGTCCTCTCAATCCACGAGTTTACAGTTCGAACCATCTACGTACGTGGGCGAAATGCTCTGTTCTGAGAATGCTCTGCGGCAGCCTGGGCCACGTCCGAGTTGCAGCATGAGACTCATCTGTCATCATCACATCACCCTTGAACTTGAGCTCTGACTACAATAACGTCGCATCAGAGCAAGAGCCGCAAACCCCCAGATAGCTGTTCTAAATTCTCAGCCATGGGTTTCAATTTACTGTCTCTGGTTATGTAAAATTTTCCAACTTTAGGTGCTACGTGTCTGTGTTCAGCTGTTTCTCAAATAGTCAAGTGAGTTGACGTCTGGAATGTTCGCGGCAGGGCCGGCTGGCATTATCAAGCTCTGCCACCGTATGAGAAATGCGCTCGGTTCAGTCTACGACATCCATTCCTAGGGTCATTCCGAAAAATTTTACCCGCCACATAATCCGTCGTCGTGTACGGTCCGGGGGTCCCCTGGATCTTTACACCAACCGGCTTTGAAACACAGAACCGATCAGGTATATCCTTATACCCGTATACTTCCCACGATGCGATCTGATTGTCCATTATCATCGAATCAGTAGCCAGCAGCCCTCAAAGGTCAGATGCATGGTCAGATATCCTTCCCACTTAGTAGATATGGGGGTACAGCACTTTGCTCCACGTCCGATGGCCCTGGTTTTCTAGTTTACAATCAATCATCATCAAGATCCGAGCGCACCCATGGGCACGACGTGGCGTCGCGGTGAACTTTATTCACCCCAGAAACACGGTATTTGTACTACAATTCCTTCATGTGAGGCCGGAGATGGAACGAGATTGAAGCAGCATCCTTGAGACGAGGAGCTAACTGTTGTTTTCTAATCCTGTCTTCCAACTGTCAACGGCTCACTCTTCCATGGACATTCGAGGCTCGACCCTTGCTTCAAATCCAAATTAAACTCGATTGCAAACATACAACTTGAGTATTGATAATGTCGGCTATCCCTTTTAAACCTCATTCGGAATCAGGGTTGTTGAATCTCGTTATGCACCACTTCATCGCCAGAAAGGCCATATCACTGTGGGAAGCAGCTTGTCCGCATTCATATTCATCTGAATTCCCTTTACAAGCTCGCTAAAGATCGTCCTGGCGCGATTTCTGTCCATAATGAACACGGACTGTGATCAACGCCATTTCGTCCGTCTTCAGATCCTCAGCGAATACCTTGCTGAAGACTCTAACAACAATTACTTCGTCACCGAAGAATCGAGGCTATGGTCCAACCAAACGGTTAGTGCCAGTGTTGTTATTTCTATACTCGCCTTGTTTACGTTAGCCGCGAGTACAGGTCATTTCGTACTTCTTCGATACCGAAGGAGAAAAGGATCGCAACGTCAAGGAGTCCTTTGTGATCTCGGCGATGAAAGAGTATGCCAAGTATGCTAATGTCAAGTTCGTTTCTTCCAAGGACCGTTCTTCTGCAAGCGTACGAATTACCTTTTTGCCCAAAGAGAAGCATTGGGTTGCGATCGGTACCGACGCCTTGATGATCGACCTAGAGAGGGAAACAATGAATCTAGGGTGGATAAGCCAGGATAAGTTGCCGGAGATCAACTCTGTCATTGCACTTCATGCTATCGGGCATGTGCTTGGTCTCGTGCACGAGAAACCGAATCCGCCAGCACCAACCTTCCGCGAATACGATATAGAATCTATCATGCGGTAAATGAATCTCTCTGCTAGACGTAAAGACACTTACCCCATTCCATTTCGCAGGTGCTCTACAATTCAAACAGCCATGACTATGGGACGTCGTGGCACAAAAGCTCAACTTTCCAACCGCGACAAAGCCTGGCTTGCGCTCAACTATCCCAAAGCTCCGGCTAACAAAAATAGAGGATCGGAGGACATTGGGAAACTTGAAGACTCGCTCAAAGCTCTTGGTATTGATGCTGACACCTTGCCGAAGATTCTCAATACCGGCGATGTATCGGAGAGACGTTTCCTTTATTCCCAATTCGTTGCGTCGCATGTACTCGGTAAAGGTATGTCAATTCCAAAATATTTACAAGCAATGTTCTTCAACTATCGCCAGCGACCGACCAGAATACTCTGGGAGAATTGATGCAGAGGCTCCCAGACTACCCTAACGTCCTATTGAAATCTCAGGCGCAACTAGGGCCGAAAGCTGTACCCGGTCGGAATCTCCCTGGTGCAGCTCCACGCCCCGCAGACATCAGGCAATGCATTCTTGATTTCATTCGCCTTCTTGGAACCTCAGGAATGTTGTCACCCACCGAATCACCGGGATCCGATGCCGACCAACTCAATACAATCATCCCAGCTCTGCTACAGTTAATGGAGATAGTGGGGTCCGGAGATCCCGCGGAAGAACCACTCGAAGAGCCGATAACGCAAGAAGAGTTGGATGATCTACAGAAGAAGCTGACAGGAATGCTGAAACCCGACTCCAACAATGAGGTTTCTAGGGATGTTCAACACGGCGTTCTCGTTAAACTGCCTGGTATTCAGGGTGTCCTCAATTGGTTTTCGAACACGGTATCGGAACGCAGCACTCAGGTGCTCGACATTCCCCCCGGCGCTACCAAAAAGATATTGGACATGTTACGGAAGAGCCTCCCAAAAAATATTTTCCACGAAATCTATTCCCTATGCTTTGCCTCGACATTGGTTCATGACGTCAATGGCAAACAGAAAGACCTTCAAACGAGGCTACAGGAGTTGTTAGAGTCTCTCATCCCGCAAATCGGCGGACTCGAAGGTACACGGAGAAAGGGATGGAAGCTCGTGTGGGGCCCTGTCATTTGGAAGGTGAAGCCTGAGGATGATTCTGGTGGACCCGATCTAGCTTGGTATATCGCCTGCGATGAGTCAGTCATTTGTTGGGATGATGATGAACCTAGACCGACTTATGTCATCGCCATCGCCGGGACCCAGACGAGGTCCGTTCATACATGGCTCAACTCGAACTTCGACGTAACCGTTCCCATCGACTTCAAGAGCTGGGTGTCCCACCTCCGTGCAGACCCCAATACGCTTAATCTACCCGAAGCAAACGTCGCCTTGGGGGGTCCATACCTGGCAAGGGGAACGGCACGTACGGTGTGGCAATTGCTCACTGAAAAGGCTCCCCAGGGAGCTCAAGCTCAAGGGAAGTCACTTCTCGAGTTCCTCAAATCCAAATCTCAGTCCAACCCCGAAGTGAGGTTCATCACCACCGGACATAGCCTTGGCGGTGCCCTTTCTCCCACCCTCGCACTCGTCCTAGTTGAGGTCGACGCGATCCTGCGTGACAGCATCCTCACTTACCCCATCGCTGGGCCCAGTCCCGGAAATGACGCACTTGCTGCCTTCTTTTCCGAGACGCTCCTGCCTATCCCCGCTAAACATGACGACTTGCCAGAAGACAAGAGACACCAAGTCTGGAATTCTAACCTCGTCAACAAATACGACCCAGTGCCTCAAGCATGGTGCGCTGACGAGCGGACGTGTCCAAAGCAGAACTTGCAGAATATCCTAAATATAATCCCTGAATCGTTCTTCAAGACTGTTTTCTCTACCGTCATTGAGAGCGTCTCGGAAGACCTTGCAAAGGCAAAAGTGCGCTACATGCCCCTCCGGAGCCGGATCTTCGCTGCACGTCCTTCCGAGTCTCTCAAGGATGTTCGGCCCCAGCATACTGGGGCGTACCACGAGTATGTTGGCATTACCCCACCAGATCTCTTGAAGGCGCTCGAATTGGATTAGAGTACAAGTTTGTATCGAAGAAGTTGTTGCGTCTCATGAGATATTTGCTGGAGTTTCTGAAAGGGGCAGCTGGGGAAGGTTAAGAAGGGCGTGGTGGACTATCAAAGAAAGGAGTAACTCGAGTTCTATTGATGCTACCGATTGTACAAACGCAATGGTCATTCCGGTTGTTCTACGCCTGTCACCTGAGTCACGGAAGACGAGTGCAGAGTTGTAGCTACCATGTCTTTCCTTCTCTTTCCCCATCTCCAGCTGCTAACTGACTCTGCTTGCATCGCCATCCTCAAAGCTATCAACGGGTACCGATTTCAGTATTGCAGGCTAGCACAACGTTCGGCAAACCGGATCTATATAGCAACGTGATTGATTCACCCTCCCAAGTCAGCTTTTTACCAACCAGTCTGGGTAGAGTTCCGAATCGTCAATCAACTTGAGTGCTCGACTGCTCGCAGAGCCCTTCAGACCATAGCCTATATTAAAACAGCGAGTTCAATTCACGCGAGGACGATGACCATGTCGAAACCCTTGCCCCTTCGCAGAACTAGGACCCGACTTGAACTATAACGGAATGTGGGTTGTACTTTTTTGCCAACGTCTGCATCCATACATCAAGGAAAAGAGGGAAGTATGTCAATTATTCACTCTACCTAGTTCCTGTTCAAGGTTTCACTCAGAAATGTTCTGTCGAGTCTGAAGTCCCTCAGGCTACTACTCGCCCAGATCGAAAAGTTGATCGTCCCGTTCAGTCGCATCCCTGTCCGACATCCCAAACCACCAAGTCAAACCGCGAAAAGGGTGATTTCCGTACAAATTAATGTTTGTGAAACACTGGAGGATCGACGGAAGCTCCATCGCCGAAGCAGAGAAACACGGCCTCGGGCGACTGAAGGATCCGGAATGAATGGAATGACCTACTTCTCTACCATAAAGCGGCCCCGTGTTTTGTACATTGAACGCAGCGTGCATGTGAAACCTGCGTAGGACGTCATGGCGCTCAAACGATCAGCGCCGAGAATGCACCTTAGATCCGTCATATGGCACGGAAACACTCACCAAACCGTAGTAGTCGACCTCTGCGTTCGGCGATGCTCCGCCATTCTCGCAGCTACTTAAATTCACCAAGGGTTGGCACTATCCATCGGCTCAACCTCTTCGATCGGAATACCCAAAAGTTGTTGTGTAACTCGGTCCAAAACGATGTTCTGACATGGTCCAATAATCGATAATCGATATAGAACCTCAACGCATGAGAAAAAAGGTCGAGAAAATAGTAAACGTACCCGATTGATATCTGTAGTATTGCCACCGAAGACAGTTTGAGACAATAAGCAACGTTCTCTGTGCGGTAGTTGTCCAGATGGGAACTGGCACTACTACGCCCATGATCCTATTTCCAGCTTGGTGCCCTCTCTAATTTCCCGAACGATCTAAAAATCAAGCCAGCTGTGTCTTGACGCGAGGATGTTCGACCCAGAGCTCAATGAATAAACACTGGCGTTATTCTGAGCCGCGACACCAAGAATAAGTTGGTCGCCACCTTGCAAGCAGTACATGTCGAGGTTTGTCGAGGTACGATGCATGCCCGAAATCAAACAAGATCACGACCTATCGATGAGTGTTTCGCAGTGGTCTGCACACCCCTTGCTTGCATGCCGAGGACTTTGAGATGAAAGAAGCACCGGACCGTTCCGGGTTCCGGCCGCCCTGAGGAATACGGCCTATATTCATTATTGATCACCCTTCCCTTTGAATTCTGAGCCCACGGATCGACCACGGGCACGAATCGATGTGCAGTTTCATCTAAATACAAAATAGGAGGGGTGGCTAATTGATAACAGACTGTGCAACGACGTACGTAGATGGAGTAATGATACCCAGGGAAAAGACGGACCGATGCTGCGTATCACACGCCTAGCAGAGAGTCCTAGTCACATATCGACTTGATCAAGTTCGTCTGGTAAATTTAGATCAAAAACGTTTACCTCCAGGCACAGCTCGGGAAAATCACCGACAGCTCCAATGAGTCCAATGTTACCCACACATCTAACATTATACCAGTGGCCAGGTTGACTTTATAGAATTATCTATATTTCATGTAGATAGCGAGCCTTCGTTACAGAACGAGATTGGGAGAGGCGCAGGTTGGATTTCAACATGATTGATCATGGTGAGGTGGTGACGGTAGACCAGGAACTCACTGTGGTGGTTGTAGTACTAGTAACTGAACTAGTGATACTCGGGGGTGTAGTGGGAAGGTTGAGATGGGACACCTGGAAATGCCGAATTCGAGGACTGTCCTCCAGCAAAACATTGCAGTAGTGCTGGAACGACGAGAACCTAAAGGACCTCATCGTGATGGAGAGGCCAGAGGCACCAAGAGGTACTCGAAAGCAGTCGTCACCTTTAAACCATTCATGCGTTTATGGTGGCGTCCCTGTTGCTCGCTGCATTCACCTAATTCATGAAGACTCTCGGGAGTCTCTGCCGGAGGTCTCGACTCTCGAGACTCCAGTAGAAAGACTGTGGGAATACCGCGGGAAATCTCGGTAGATAACGACCATCTTCTGCCTGGAGGCTGAGTATCCGTGACTTTGAGTGCATTCGTTCAATTGACAAGTAGGGATTTCAAAACGAACGCACTAAAGTCAGTCAATCGAACAGACATGGGAAGCAGAAGCCAAGTGCCGGAGTGTCGGGCATCCGACGAATGCGGGAGACCGAGGACATTGATGTTGGTACTGAGGTGCAGATACTCCCCCCTCTGCAACGGAAATAAGTGACGAAAAACACGAGGCGGAAAACTCTAGTAACTCACGACCACCGCCTGACCACCAAACGCAGCGTGATAGAAACCGACCAGGACTCAGATGATGGAAGGGGGATAGTCGAAAGCTCCCCAATAGCAAACGACGTCAGTGATGAACTAGAGTGACTCGAACACTCAGTCACTGACTGCGTTCACTGAAGTTTGGTTATTGTAGGGGGACGGATGGATGTGAGAACTGAAGGACGAAAATAAACTGTTTCGACCCACTCCACAAACCCCGTGGACAATTTTCATAGGAGCACGTCAATGGGGCGATAAAAAAATAAGCAGAGTTGTGTGAGTGGAAACAAGATGGCAGCAGAGACAGAGGTCATGTGGTTGCACTGTCGCGGTTACATCCTTAAGTTCTCCGAATCCTGTTAGTATCGGCTTAGACGGCCCGGAGTTACGAAAAGTGGGGGATACAGGTAGTCACTATGGCATCGATAACTTGAATGTGTTGGTTAGATCCTCAAACTTGAAACTCGAGTCCAGGTCCGGAGTTGCACCGTCCTGCGCGGATCACGGTCTATCAGCCGTTAGTAGTAGTACTCAACAAGCAAAGGCCTGGGAAACCATTTACAAGAATAGCGAGCCTCGAGCAGATGGGGATTAAGAAGGCCGCGCAGTGCCCACACTATTACTCAATTGATCAAGTAAGTAGCATTATCGCCACCATTTGTGATACTTCTCGAGCAATGAGATGTTCATAAAAAAGAGAGAGAGTCGTCGGACGTTGACACTCGTCATCACAACACCAACTAGACGAAGCCCCGACGCCCTCCGCGTGCAATGTGCCCGCATCTCTCAAATGCCCCGCCCCAGATTGTTACTGGCACGTGTTCAAGTTAATTCAGGCTGTCAAATGAGCGGGGATCTCGACGGCCGGTTTTTACGGTCACCCATGAAGTATCCATAGGGACCATGGTACGGAGACATTACTTGTAGTCGTCCCACGAGTGCTCTGCATGCTGGCCTAGGTTGTCCCTGGCAAGCAACGTGGACAGTGACCCGCTGACCAGCCTTGTCATCTCGGCTCGCAGGGGTTTACGTTATGTAAACAGACTGGGTGGGGCGCTTGTTGAATATTGTCACGCGAAGCGTCATGCCACTGATCCGGTTCTCGTCACAATAATACCCCACCGGCGTCGTCCCCCGCTTAAATACGCCGCAATGCAGACAGCTGCGCACTTTGACCATCCCCGCTTACCCCCATAGCGAGAAAGCGAAATGGCCCGAAAGTTTTTCAGGCTGTCATTTTTGCTGCTATCTGCGCCGTACATCCTTGCCAGCGGTAGCACGCCTTCGTCCCCCTCTTCGTCTGCATCCTCAACTTCAGGGAGTGCGACTCCTTCCACTACCTCTCCAGCGAATTCAACTTTATCCGCTCCTTCCAGCACTGCGAGTACCTCCGGTCAATCTAGTTCCAGCCTGAGCTCTTCCGCTACGAGTTCATCTTCGTCTGCAACCTCGAGTCTTTCTACGCCACTCACTCTCCCAATTTCAACGTATCTTTTCACCCCATACCCTACACCTACACTCCTACCAGAACCGCCAGTCTTCCCGGAGACTGACCCATTATACCCTCCCCCGGTCAGCCCCGACCCAGTTATCGTGCCCGACTTCGCACCCGCATGGGCCATCGCGTATTCCAAGGCTCAAGCGCTGGTTCGAGCCCATCTTTTGTGTGTTGCCTTCTTACTAAATCCCGGCATTTTGTCACTGTTGTAGATCTCGAACTACACAATCGAGCAAAAGGTTAACATTACCACCGGCGTTGGCTGGGAAAATGGTCCCTGCGTGGGAAACATTCCCGCGGTTGCCGATTTCCCTGGCCTCTGTCTTCAGGTAGGGTGATTCGTGACATTCTCAAACCTCTTTTTCTCTTAAACCTGGAATAGGACTCGCCCCTCGGAGTCCGCTACGCCGACCTGGTCAGCGCGTTCCCATCTGGTATAACTGCTGCGTCATCGTAGGTGACTTCCACCAGTGTCGCCATAACGAAATTAAAGTTTTCTGCTGCAGATGGAACCGTGCATTCTTACGGGCACGTGGACTCGCGCTTGGTCAGGAATTCAAGTCCAAGGGTGTTAACATAGCCCTCGGTCCAATGATGAACATGGGACGCGTTCCTCAGGGCGGACGCAACTGGGAAGGCTTTGGTGCTGACCCATACCTTAGTGGAGAAGCTGCGCACGAAACCATCCTCGGCATGCAATCTGCTGGTATCCAGGCCACTGCCAAACACTACATCAACAAGTTGAGTTGACCTCAAGTTCGCATAGTTATTAATCGTTTACGCTCCATTTATGGCAGTGAGCAAGAATGGATGCGCACCCAAGAGTCATCCAATGTCGATGACCGGACCGAGCATGAAATCTACGCCCAACCGTTCATGCGTTCTGTAATGGCCGGTGTTTCGGCGGTCATGTGTAGCTATAGTCGGTAACATTTTACTGAATGTGGTCCGCGCTCTAACCTCTGGTCAAGACCTCATCAATAACACCTATGCCTGCAACAACAACAAGACCTTGAATGACATGCTAAAGCGGGAATTTGGTTTCCAGGGCTGTGAGCATATTTATTGCAGAATATTTGATATGTGCTCAGAGTCCAACAGATGTTATGTCGGATTGGTCTGCAACCATGGACACGCTTTCTGCTGTTGCGGGTCTCGATGTCTGTGCAGTTTGTCCATCTACTCTAGGATGCTAGTTGATGTCAACTTTACAGATGACCATGCCTGGAGACATCACATTTGACTCGGGGACCTCCTACTTTGGTGGAAACCTGACTGCGTTTGTCATGAATAACACTATTTCTACGGCTCGTCTCGACGACATGGCCACGCGTATTGTCGCTGCATGGTACTACATGCACCAGGATCAAGACTATCCCAATGTTACTGTCAATTCCTGGAATCTCAATGACCCTATCAATCAGGAAGTCAATGCTCAGAGCGACCACTACCAAGTCGTTAGAGAAGTTGCAACTGCTGGTATTGTCTTGCTTAAGAACGAGGGTGTACTACCTTTGAAAAAGCCCAAGAGTATCGTGTTGGTTGGGAGCGATGCGGCGCCACCTGTATCTGGACCTAACGAGTACTCAGATCAGGGTGGTGACCCGACCGGGATCCTCGCCATGGGGTGGGGATCTGGGTATGTATGCTCCTTCAGATCAATCCTTATGTGCTTGCTAACTTGATTTAAAGAACGGACAGGTTCATGTATCTCGTGTCTGTGAGTCGAACGTCCCAAAGTTGCATGTTTTTTTTCCGGTGCTGATCCTTTTTCTGTACTTAGCCATACGAAGCCATTCAATATCGCACCATCGTCGATCAGACTATCTTCTCATGGGATTTCGACGACTGGGATCTAGAGGCGGCAGCAAGTGCAGTCATTGGTCAGGAGGTTGCCATCGTATTCGTGAACTCCGACTCCGGGGAGGTGTGAAACATGATACGCTTCACCTGTGCGTTGCTGATCTTTGAGCAGGGATACATCACCGTAGATGGCAATGCCGGCGACAGGCAGAATTTGACGGCCTGGAACAATGGCGATCAACTCATTCTTGCGGTTGCGGCTCAGAACAACAACACGATTGTCGTTACTAACAGCGTAGGACCGCTCATTCTTGAACCTTGGGTTGAGCACCCTAATGTCACCGCTGTCAGTGCTGCTTGATCCATATTTGTCTTCATTGTCTCTGATTCGTCGATCCAGATCGTCTGGGCCAATCTTGGTGGAAATGAAGCTGGCAATGCAATCGCCGATGTCTTGTACGGGGATTGGAATCCATCTGGGCGTTTGCCGTACACCATCGCCAAGAACGCGACTGACTACCCCGCTCCACTTACCTTGGGTGGTGGTGGGACTGAGATCCTGGAGATCAACTACTCAGAAGGGTACGTGCTTCATCACATCCCTTGGAAAAGATGCCGTGCTTAACAGGTCCTCCAGCCTTTTCATTGATTATCGTTGGTTCGACGCTGTGAGTAAACAATCGGTAAATAGCTGATATCCATTAATGGTTTCTAGAAAAACATCACCCCTCGTTATGAGTTCGGATTCGGCTTGAGTTATACGACCTTTGAATACTCCAACCTTGCCATCACCCCCGTTGCATCCATGGATGTCCCAGAGACAGAACTCATCGACAACTGGGCTAATGGGGGCGCGACTCCCATCGCTGAGGGTTCGACTACCGCTTTGTGGTAATTTCCTTTTTCTCTATGGCGGAAGGCGTTATTTGACGTCCCTTTCCCTTGCACTAGGCTTCACATGCCTGCGTTCCAGGTGACATTCGATGTAACGAACACAGGTTCCTCCTATGGTGGCGACGTAAGCCTAAATCTCTCGTTTCCCCAGGTCGCTTAGTCTAACGGGCTTTCGCAACGCCCTTTTTAGGTCCCCCAACTCTACTTGCACCACCCCGCATCCGCAATGGAGCCTCCGTCGATCCTGAAAGGATTTACAACCATTGACCTTGAGCCAGGCCAGACGGGTCAAGCATCAATTACGCTTTCGCGGTATGACTTGTCCATCTGGGACGTTGTCCGCCAAGGATGGACCAAGCCAAACGGGACGATCACGTTCTCGGTTGGTGCGAGCAGCAGGAACTTTAGCCTGACAGGTACCATTCCTCTTTGAGCGCCCAGCAGGACATAAAAATGGACATACGATGGACACGGGCACGTACATGATTAGATGCAGTCGTGGAGGCGCATGTCAGACTTTTATTGGATTTTTGTCATTGAGGATAGTTTCGGATACCCTCACAATTGCAAAGTTGAAACCGCGTAGTGAAAATTCAAAATTCTTTGTTTGTTCTATTGAAACGCTGTGCCGGCGAAGGCCGAGATGGGCTCTGCAACCTACAATGCACCTTCTCGTTAGTGTACTTTGCTCGTCCTTTCTGGAGGTCTTCTCGCCATGTCCACCACCTCCTGAATGACACCCGGCGCACCTTTATCCACAACATGCATTTATGCGAGTGGTTGTCAATGTACCGATTAAGATGACAGGATTTGAACGAGTCCTCTGAGTGGCACCAGATGACATCCACAACAGATGGGGCCCGTGTGAATCGATGCGATGTTAGGCAAATGCCTGCTCATATTTCGTTCTATTGACTTGGGTCGCCAAGATACGAGAAGAAGACTCTCACCTCTCGCCACGTCTACTACTTCCATTCAAATAAAACTTGTCGCACCTTTGTCCATGAGATACGTCCGAATCCACAGCCTGACAACAAGTAGTTCACCTCTTGTCAGCTCACTCCGCATTAGTTTAGTAATGTGTACGTTCAAGTGTCCGTATTTCTTGCCATATATGTGCTGGATTTAAAAAAATGCTTGGGTTCCTCAACGACACACTTGCCGTGGGTTTGCGTGCAGCTTGAAGATGGCGGAGGAGCTCCCCGTTTTCTTGACCGAGGCTATTCCACCCTTTTGGAAGATGTCACATCCCGGTCTCCAAGTTTGAACAGAGTGTGTTGCCTAATCTGCTATCTGACTAACAAGGCATATTTTCCTCTACGCTTCGACGGCAGAGCCCTCTAGCCTCACCTTTGACAAGAGTTTGCAACGAGAGCATGGGCAGAGGTAATCGGAAGAGCATATTGATGTCGCGAGACGCTGACTTGCCGATCGCCGGTGATCGGACGGGGTCGTCAGCTAAAGTCACCGCCATACGTACGTTTGATCGTGTATCAACGCGTATCGACCACATCGCAACAAACTTTAGACGCCATTCACTTACCCGAGTACCCAGGGTCACTTAGAGTGGATCGATCATGTTACCACCCAATATCGTGGCAGCGACAGCATATTTCGTGAAGTCGACAACGTACCTGTGGACTCGTGGCTGCGGACAAAGGTTAGTCTCACGAAATGTGGCGATGTCGAGTTCGTGTGTACGATACGCCTTGACCGTCGGAGGGCTCGCAGGGTGTCGAAAGGAGAAGGATGGGTGGTGAGTTACTATCGGCGATGGTCCTTATATACGGCCTTCATCCCGGGGAACGAGATGGGCAGGCTGCGACATGGAGGTGCCCAGGTACTCGAGGCGACAATAGGGGGTGGCGTATCCAGCGTGTTCAAAGGATGACAAGTAGCCACGCGTACATTCAGAACTTGGGGACTTACATCATAATGAATGATACCCGCTGGCAGGGTAAATAGGCGTTACGCAATATATTCAGGTCTCCAGGGACGTGAGGAAACCTGAAGGGATGTACGCGCGAGTAAACAGCCGCAATAATACGGCGGATGCTGACCGAGTGCTGAGTGCCAGTGAGTGGAGGGAAGAAAAGAAGAAACTGGGGCGAGAAGTTCGAGCACATGTCCTTGTATGCGAAGCGGGGACTCTGGGCATGCGAAGGGCTACGAAAGACGAGCGCTAGCCTCCCCAAAACAGTACTTACGCCAATTCTAGTGAAACAATTTGATTGTTTGGGCCGATTTGTCCAGCCCCCACAATGGTCAACAACCCTCCACGAGGCTGAGGGCTGTTTACGGCTACTGTTAGGATTATTTTTTGTCCTGTCGTGCTGCCAGTGGGTCCCGTTGGATCATTCCAGGTGCTTCAAGTTAGCAACCATCTTCAATACTAGCCGGCGTTAATTGGCACAAATATTAATACCTCATAAGGCATGAATGCCCTATAAGTGGGTGTTATTGCTGAATGATATGACACCTTCTGTTGGCTTGGCATCAGCGAAGCATATGCAGGTAGCAGGAAACTCCACCTTCGCAAATAATTGACACGGAAAAGGAAAAAGCTGCGCACAACAAACAATGGATTTCAAAGCAACGCGACACACGACGACTATAACACGACTGATAAGCAAGATAGCGAGACGGAGCGTGAGAGCAAGCCACCAGGGAAAAGGTATTAACAATCAAAACAATACTGGAAGCGACAGGAATCATATAGCAAAGCAAAGCAACTTCAAAACAACAGACCCTGGTCAAGGTTTCTTTGCAAGCAAAGTGATCGAGACCAGCTGTCAAAAGACCGCTCACGCCCTGATTGTCCACACGGTCTGGTAGACGCTCACCAGACCAGGGACGCATCGCATGTCGCGAACGTATCCGTCAATCAACTCGCATATTTCCCGCTCGGAGAGGTCACCTTGGTCCCTCAAAAATGGTTTGAAGCTTTCCGCAAATGCGGTCATCGCGCCCAGGTAAGCACGGCCTAAAGATTTCTGGCGCGAAGATGGGTGCCATTCCCCGATGGGGATGAGATGTTCTTGGATACGACCACCGGTGAACATCCCAATATCTCTTAGCCAGTGGGGGATGTCCCCGGTGACCTCGTGGAGCCCAACACGTTCCAATAGTTCATTAACCACTTTGAAGAATCGGGTGGCGCCAGGGGCGTCAACGGCCAGGTTACCAGGGTAACCAGGAGCAAATGCAACGTTGCGGCCGATTTCACCGGAGATGAAGATACCGCCAGGCCGTAGAACGCGAGCGACCTCACGTACCATCTCCGGATAGTTGGGAATCTGTTTGTGGAATGATGAACAGCAACGGGACAACGAATAAATGACATACCGCCAGTGAAACACTACGTGCATGGACAAAGTCCATCACGCCGTCAGGCCACCGAAGGGGCTGAGTGACATCAAGGATTTCGAAGTGGGCGTTGGAGTGGGGGCGCCTAGTCGCAATCGGGACTGCATGTTGATAATTAGACGGCGGAAGCGAGCGACCAATAGGATTGCAGAACGAAGACAACGTGTCGTGTACGTACCAATGTCTACGCCAGAGAACCTGACATGTCTGAATTGACTTGCCATATCCATCAACCTATCCAACGGACGCAGCACACACGGATTAGGTGATTAGATGGATCAAAATTTAACCAGATGAAATCACTTACCATCGGCCGGTCCCCGTACAGAGGTCGAGGACGCGTTTCTGCCTGCCAGACTCGTAGGCTAACGCTTCGGCAACGGGACCAACGAAGTGAGAACCCAACAAGTCGCGCAGAATCTTGTGCTGCACGTTGAGTCTCTGTACAAAAACTCCATAAAGATGAAAGATAGAGAGCAAAAAAAAGGAGTAACACACCGCTTGTTCATCGCCGTCAACAGGCAATGGGTATGGCAAGTTACCATGAGAATGGAAGAGCCGACCACCATGTTCTCTGAAGTGGTCCGGGAACTCGTCTCCTCCGAGTTCAGTCAGAATCGACGAAGTATCAGAAGAACCGTCGTCGCCGTCGTCATCAGAGTCTATAGAGTTCGGCGTGTCGGGAGAGGGAATTCCATTAATGTCCGCTTCGTCATCGTCTTGCAGATTGTGGCGGTGATTCAACTCAATCGCCATGACCAATTGGTGGAGGAAGCGACAGTTGAATAGTGTGCAGTATGCCTGCTGGGTTTGATGGAGATGACTGTGCGTTGGCAAGACAAAAATTGGACGCCGCTGCAACTACTGAGTTTTATACCAATAGTAACTCAGCGAAACAGAGTAGAAGCTGGGCACGAGGTCAAAACAAGCGGCCCTGTTGAATACAGTGTCGAGATGGGAAACGCGCATATGGGCCCGTAAGATGAGATACTTCTGAAGGAAAAATGAACGAGTCTGGGGGACAGGCGATGTTGTGCCAGGCAACGCGACAACGGACGAGTGCTGGAGAAAGCGAATCGCTGAGTGATCGTGTCCGCGTGGATCCGGTAGACTCAGATTCTAGGCGCCACACGAACGGTAAGAGGCAAACAAAGCAAAAACAGTAGACGGTGGACAGAACGGGACCCATCGATCAATGGGTGAAGATGATGAACAGATCTGAATCAGGGATGGCTCGCAAAACGAAGCAAAATTTTCTGAGCGAAATGGCAGTGGGAAAGAAGGTGCACAGCCTGTTACGTGATCAGCGGAACTGCCTCAGTGGAAGACCGATTTGGACCCAGACTCGCAATCAAGTTGCACGCTTGTCACTCATGGATTTCTAGACTCGGATAGAAATGACTCTGAGAGTGATCCGGGATTGTTTCGATGATCAGCAGTTGGTCAGCGAGATAAACTCTGGAGGGCGTACTAGTACAAGGCTTTGCCAGCTGTCATAGGCGAGCTTGATTAATTCACTAAGTGACTTGACTACTAAGCTTTGAAACTCTACGTTTCAGATCTTAAACACTGGGTTCACGCGGTACCGCACTGCGAAACTGCTCAAAACAAGAAACCCCGTCAAACCGTGGTAGTGTATAGTGAGAATTTCCGAGGAGTGACAGGAACGACCTACCATCACCGAGTAACTTAGAAACTGGTACTTTCGTAAATGATTCCTTTGTGGTATGCTAGGACAGTAGCTTTCTTTGGTCGGGTGGATTCTGGAAGTAGGAGTGAGCTGGACCAAAATCTTCAGACGAGTCTACTAGCGCTTGAGCGCTAGTCACGTGCATAGGGTATTATCTGCCCACAGTTCCCACGACCATGACTCAGTAAGACTCATTCCCCTAACGCGTCACGATAAAGGGCACGAAGCCACAACTCTCTCGAGACGGGCCCTACTGTGACTACGCTCAATCATATCAACCATGAATGAAATCGACGATTTCTTCTCAGAACAGGACAAGCGAATGAACATCCCTGATGAGGATGTAGAGGAATATTTCCGAACGCGTCTTGCGGTCACGCGGCGGAAGAATCAGTATGTTATTGGATTTACGATGGCTGCTTCATTCACCGGGATGCAACCGTAGACCAACAGAGGGGCGTATTGGTGGCTTAGAAGTTATCAGAGCTGCGCCACACTCTCTGATAAACTCACAGTGAGCCTGGTTTATAAACCATAAATTAGAGTTGAGAGCAAACCTTCGACAGACACAAGCGATCTTTGGGGATCAAGACATCCGGAGAAAACAGTAGGTCAGAAACAGCCGATGCTGAGAGCGAATCGAACCCTGGGCCTTCTTCCTCGTGCGTTTCCTCCTTCCCATCTGATGTCTCTTGAGTGACACGAGGGAAAAAGTACACCTAACGAACCACGTTGTGCCAAGCGGCGCAAAACAACCGATGAACACTCTGTTTCCAGAACCGTAGATCCTTTTCGTGCCAATGTTTCCGAGGGTCCAAATCTCGGTCCCAATACCTCGAGGTCGACGGCACAAAGAAGTGGCACCTCTGTCGAACACTTCTCAGAGTGTGCTTCTGCTAACCCTATTCGGACAAAGGTGTTTCGACAGGTTCATCCAGGAACGAGTGATCGAAACAGCATGCCTAGCACCACCGATCTAGCCCCTGGAGGTGACCGCGACCTCACGTCCTCCCTTGCACAAGCTCATAAGGTTCAGACAACTGATCAGGCTGTGCCGGTTGCAGAAGTTTCCGGATCTTCTATCCGTGCAAATACTTCCAATTCTGGGATGAAGGTGGTCCAGGCGCTGAAAAGACAAAAACTCGATACTCCACCTGTTTCCACGCCTTCCGTTTTGGAAGTATTTTCGCCCCCATTGGTTTCACCACGCCGCAATGCTGTTGTATTCAGCTCCACCGCGTTTGATGATCACAGCACGAATAGCTCTGGATTCCTAGAGAATTCCCCATGCTTGGCGCTTGCAGATGGGATTCCGAATGCTCCGTTGGCTGAAATTGTACATCCGACCATTGCTGCACCTTCCCTTAGAATAACTGGAAATTCACACGAGGCTGACTGCACTGGAAGGAGCCCAGTACCCAGGACGCCTGCAGGATGCCATACAGCAGCACATCTAGATGCCAGCAATATCACGAGCCCCGAAGACACGCTGTCTGGACAGTCACGCCATGCCAGTAGGGGTTCTCACGTGCCTTCTACTGAGGTGCAGCCTTCCTCATCCATTGCGCCCGTTCCAAAGGAGCCAAAGGCACGTAAGACGGTGAACAGTATTAGGAAGCCTAGGAAAACGTCCAGCAACGGGAGTAGGAACAAGGAAGTGAAAGACAAGCCGAAACTCATTACCCCCCTTGAGTATGCTCAGAAACTCCAATCATGCCTCGATCTACGTGTCAAGACGAACTATCTCAAGGGAAAACGCATATTTTACATTGGGGGTGACATGATGTACGCAAGCACTACAACCCGGGGACGCATGGAATACGTGAGTCATTTTTACCTTCTTTTTTCTCACTGTCGACTGCGTGTCTGTGAGCGTTTGTGGCTCGGCGTCAACTCTTATCAGATTGCAGAAGTTGGCAACAGTGATGGACTCACCATCCTTTCCGCAGATTGTGAAGCACGGAGGGACATTGGTTCCAAGATATGATCCAGCCATCGTGACGCACATCGTAACAGATGCAGGCGTTCGCCATACTTTGCAAGTACTGTCGCTCAAATCTCTATCGGACATACCCGATGACATCCCCACTGTCACTTGGGAGTGGGTTGTCTCAGGATACAAACGGGCGAGCAAACGAAAAATATCTTCGGACAAGGGTGACAGGGGGGAAGGCGAGGCAGAAGGCGATGGCGGAGATGAGGATGATCTATTCGATTTCGAATTTATGCACGCAGCGTTTTCGGAGCGAATGGATGCTGGTTGTAGCTGGAAGAATATCCGCCGGGGCAAGCGGGGCGGGAAAGCGCCTGATAATCCGACGTTGGGGGCGGAGAGTGCACATGATGACAGTGGTGACATCAGTCACATCTCGTACGTTCCAGCATGCGAGGAGTCATGTGTTCAATGTTTACCTTCATTTCAGCACTTTTTCCCAGGAGAATGAACCGATCCGAAATGGCGGGCACGTCGGTGTTTCTTTCAATGTGTTACCACCACCCCCACTTGACCTCAGGTCCGTTGCTGGTGGCAAAGCCCCAGGGCATACAACCTCAAAGGAAGGGGAGAAGGCACTGGCAAGCGACGATCCTCTTTCAGAGTACTATGCCCAAGCGAGGGCTGACTACGAAGCTCAGGTTAGTAGATTCATCGGTTATCCGAACAGTTTGGTTACATATTTGCGTCTAGTGGAATCAAGACGCGTCAGATTCAGATGATGGAGACCACGATTTCGAGCACCACAGAGGACCACCACCAAGAAGGGTGAGTCAACCTTATTCTGGGGAAGAATTAACCTGATCTTTTTATTCTTTTGTATTCTTCTAGGGGTTTGCATGCGACATCAAAGAGCAAAAGCCAGCAGTCTGCGTTAACCAACATATTGTCGACAAGGTAATGTTCTCGATGCTTCTGCTTGTATGTCTTCTGACTGTAAAGCAGTTAGAAGAACTCAGGGAACTGCACAAAGCGAAATCATCTGAGGACGATCGTTGGCGTGCGTATAGCTACGGAAAATGTGGGTTTAATTAATACCATCGTGCACTCTTGTGTTACTAAGGATGACTTAGGTATTCCTGCCCTACGGAATTATCCCAAACCGATCAAATCGTTTAGCGAAGCGCGCTCTATCCGCGGTGTTGGCGAAAAGACTGCATTGAAAGTGCGCTATTTGAAATCATACCGATATGGTTCTGTGTTTTTTTTTGATGACGGTGGCAGATCATGGAGATCATCAACACGGGGGACCTCAAACGTATCAAGTACGAAAATACGGAAGATGTTGCGGCCACCAGGGCCTTCCAAGGCATATATGGCGTTGGCAAGTACCCATCGCTTTCTTTACCAGTTGGCGACGCTTAGATACATCCAGGTCGTTATACTGCCTTTACTTGGTTTGCAAGTGGGCTCAGAACGCTGGATGATGTCAAAGCCAGGAAAGGCGGGTTGAAGCTATCGACGGTACAGGAGATTGGTTTGAAGTTCTACAATGGTGAATGGTACTATTATTCTACTTTGCCACTTCTGACATTCTTATTGTAGACATAAACTCGAGGATGCCCCGCGAAGAAGCGAGGAGAATTTTTGACATGATCAAACCTATCGGTACGACAATCTCGGCTACGTTAATGTGGTTGCGCCCACTAAAACTGTTGTAGCACTCGCCATTGATGACAAATTGTTCGTAGAGATCATGGGAAGTTATAGAAGGCGAGTTTTCGAGCCATCTATTCAAGAGTGGTCCTTGTTCATGTTTACTACGTAGGGGAAAGGCAGACTGTGGAGACATCGACATTATGATCACACGACCGACTACAGATGGCAAGACCCATCAGGGTATGTTTATGGAAACCTCCCAATGAAATCACGGCCTAATCAATGACCGAACTAGGGGTGCTGCGTACCTTACTTGAGCAACTGCATGCGGCTGGAATCATAACTGAGGACTTAGCCGTCCCTGATGATTTTTCGGACCTTGAGTTGATATATCGTGGTCTCTGCAAGCTGCCTGAATCTGGCGCAAAACGCCGGAGGATTGACTTCCTTTGTGTACCCTGGGTGAGCCGAGGTGCTGCGTTGCTCTACTACACAGTGAGTATCGTTCCGACTTCTCACCTGTCTTGTGCATCATTTAATTTGCTTGATATCACATATAGGGTGACGACATTGTACGTGTTTCTCCGCTTTACTGCCAACCACGCAACACAAGCTCACCCTTGTTACACAGTTCACTCGGGCGATGAGGTATAAAGCGAACAAACATGGGTTCTCGCTTAACCAGCGTGGTCTTTATGCCGGAGTCTTGCGAGGCCCGCACGATAGACAGAAGAAGACCTGCGAAGGTAGGTATCCGGAAACGATCTTCATAGCAACTACGTCGTGGTGGGGACTAATTTACTGTTCTAGGACATATTGTTGCGTCTGAGACCGAGGAAGAGATTTTCAGCATTTTGGGTGCGTGTGCTTTCTGTTTTCGCTCCCTTCATGTGTCATTTGTCTTTGATCACTCGCGTATGTGTAGGTGTTCCCTGGCAGGAGCCACATGAACGTGTAAGAGGGTGATCAAAGTACATCACCCCGTTCACCTGTTACAGCTTGTTCTAGCTTACTAGCCCATAGTGGGGCTTGTAATAACATGATATCAGATAGATGTATCCCTCCGAGATCGATGTAGATTCCAAAACCATAAACCAGCCTTTCACGATGATTCACAAATAATCTTTACACTCGGAGTACATGGGTGCCCTCGTGAAGTAATATCGCCTCATTGTCCCTATCCACGGAGATTAGCATCACCAGCGCTTTCAGGGCCCTGAAGCAACGCTCTCGTACGAGGGTGGGGCCTCCCCAGCTTCGCTCTCCAATCCAGACACGAGCCGTTCGTAGCGTACCAGCGGCGAAGGTGGACGCGATGCATGAGGCGTCGAGACTGTGGGGGCCTGTGAGTGAGTGCGCACATGAAACGTCGACACCGAATACGACTGGGAGTGTGAGTGGCGATGCTGAGATTGCAGAAAAGATGGGGACCTGTTCCACCTGGCTGGGGATGGTGGATGGGATTGTAGCGGGGTGGCATGGCTGCTTCCCTGTGTACGCAAAGGCGACCTAGAGTGTTCACGACCGTGGCGATGCTCGTTAGCACCGTGTTCGATTTCGAAAGATGAAGGCGAGCTCGGTGATAAGAGGTGTCCGAGGTAGTTGCTGATTTCGTGCCTATATCCATGTTCCGCGGGTACCACGATACTCGGTTGGCAGGGACACGCAGCACGATTCTGCAAGATGTCTTCCATGATCTGGCAATACGTAGGAAGTGTCTGGTACTCTGGAATGCAACGACACTGTTTTGGCGCAATAAAAAGGTAGCTTGAGACGCGCACGCATACCCGTAGAGAGAACGCAGGGCTCACGGAGAGGACGGTGATCGGCGTTTGTACTGCGATATCGAACAATCTCTTCTTCTCCCCTTCTCCATGGTCACTGGTGTCTGCGTCACCAACCGGCTCCACCCTCATAACGAGTCGCAAAGAGTGATCCACCTTTACACTCGAGCTCTTCTGTTTCACGCTGAAGTGCAGTGGGCCGCTATCGCCACCAGAAGGGTGATCGCAACCGGGGAGCCCGATATTGACCGAGAGCGTATAGGGGCCAGGACCTGCTAGAGTAGAGGGATCAGTAGACGGGGGGACATATCGCAAAAGAGGGGATCGATGCGGTGAGAGAGGCGTCGGAAGGAGTGGAATTCGTATAAAGTCTTCCTTGTGCTTATGTTTGTGCTTATGCTGTTCTTCATCATCCGTTGAATCCAATTCCTCTGCTGAACAAATGTCCTGCGCTTCTAGCACCTTCACCCGACTCTTATTACCCTCTCTGAGGGCCCTTCCTCGTTCATCAGCGTACCTAATGTGCTGCTCGACAATTATGTCCAATCTCCAAATCTTGATCTTTTCGATGGGCAAGAGGGTTATGTCCAGCGTAGCCATACCGTATACCGCTTCGGCTCTCACTTCCACTTCAGTCTCCAATGGGGAGGACTCAGTGTGCGTACTAACACTCTGGCTCGCAGTAGCCCCCATACGACGCTGAGTGCCAAGAAGGAACAAGCGGGAACTCAGTCCAAAAGAATAGGCGAGTTTCCCTTCCCACTGTTTTTCAACGAATAATGGCCCGGGATCTCCAGCCCCGGCGCCTTCCCCAGCCCCGATTGCTGGCGCCGCGACAACTAGTAGTGGAACTTGGCAAGAGAGCTTGGACGTGAACGTGCCTGGTCGGTGAGCGACAGCTTTCATGGAGTAGTCAAGTGATCCATGAGGAAGCGAAAACGTCGGTGGAAGATGAGGCGGAAGCAGGAAAGAGATCGGGTAGCTGTAGGTACCTGCGATATAAAGTCGCATCCATTCCCAAGGGAGAGATTGGTCAAGCGGGGAAACAGGACAAGTACCACGGCAATGACTCACCTGGCTTAAATTCCCTCCAACTTTCACCATGTTCCTTGGAGTGATTTTCGCCGTCTTCCCCCCTTTCGTGGTCACGTTCGAAACCGAAGACACGACCTAGACCAAGTAGATGGTGTTCTCGATGTTCCGTGTGGCCACTTGGGTGGGATGCATTTGGTCTCACTGGGCCAGCAACTCCAACACCTACTTCATGAACGCCTACTTCACTCTGCTCTTCAGTTATAACCCTGGCTCTTGTTCGTCCACGCTCCCTTTCTTCTAATCCGGCGACACTTGGGGACGGAGACGATGGTCCGGAGGTCATCTCCTTGACAGCATCTAGGATAGAAGCGAGGGACAGATGCAAACGGGAATGACTAGCGTTTGAACGGTCACGGTCATGACTACCCCCGCGTTTGCGAGGTCGGGATCCATGACCATTGTCAGGAGAGTGCGCGCGAAGGGGTGAAAGGTCACGATGAGGCAGAACATGCGAAGTTTCTTCAGCAGTGTTGTGCAACGGTACATCAGTTTCCAAGTGTGAGCTCGTGTGCACTAAATCGTCCGTGCGGTTATCATTCTCTCGGTGAAGAGAGTCGTTTGAGGTACCGGAAGCGTTGGAGTGCATCGTGGAATCGGGATGAGAAAACGCCATATGCGGACGGGAAGGTGTAGAGACTGTGATTGTGAGACGTTAAAAGAACACTTGGAAATGGTTTCGAAAAGACAAGAGCTGCCCACCGAAACCATTGCAATATGCCTGCCCCTCTTGATTGTCCCTCAGAGCTTGCCTCAGGTCTTGCGCTACGGTATATGGCGGAGTTGGACCGAGATCGAGAGATGCACCTATTATAATCATTAGTATGTGAGCAAAGCATTATCGCACCTGACGTGGGGATACGTACTAGCGGAATTTCGGTGCTCAGACCGCCCCCGAGGCGACAAAGGCGAACGAGGTAATGCTATTGCTGAATGCACGTCCTCGTTGGAATTCGTGGGAGAGAATCCAGGTCCTACAGAGGTAGAGTGTCTTCCACGAGGAACTTGGTCAGCACGAAAGACGGTCACGGTTGAGGAATATATCTTTTGTTTCTCATGGAGTTCTGTACGATGCGCTCCAATTCCTATGGGTAGGACAGATGGCAAGAGGACATAACCATGAATATAATAGTGACAAGGATGAAAACCGTGAATGTCGGTCGCGTCATGCGGGGCCGGGATAGTGCGAACCTTCTGGGTAGCTGATCGACAACACGCCAGTCAACTCCACTTCGATACTGGAAATGCCGATCGGCTTGGCGACATTCAGTGAGAGTATCCCTCTAACAAGGGTGGGTGGATCGTTTGGGTCGGTATGGAGCCGTCCAGAGGGATCGGGGGTGCGGAGGAACACAACGGGTTCAGCGAGGGTGATGTTAAGCTGCTTTTTCGGGTCAAGCATAACAGACAAGGAAGGATCACTTGAACAACTGGGAGATTTCCAGGCAACCGTGACTATGACATTCAATTAGCGCGATGATCCCGGTGACTCAATCCATTCATGCTGACATATCAATTGTCATTGGCCGCCCTGAACAGAAAAAGACAATCGGGTGCTGGTCCGATGAGGCACTGATTATGTAACCAGAACTTTCCCGACTGCTTTGTACTGTACAGTGTACACAGTTGCGTTGGCACACTTTGCGCGAACAAGGGCATGTTGTTGAAGTACATATCTACCCTAACAACCGTCTCCGGTGGGCATAATTTCTCCCGATCTTCTGATCAAGCATTCCTAACCATCATACCCATAGCGCTCCATGGCTACGGCGGCTTGATCTTCCCACATCCGTGTTTTTCTGCCTACAGCCTCTTGTCTTGGTACCTTGTTGTTGTGACACTTTTCCAATTGGTCAACGCAACGGGAGCCCCGCATCTAGGAGAAACCAAAGCCATCCATCGTCTCATGGCGACGGTTGCAACTGGAACCTGGCATGTCTCATTTAATGTTAGGTATAAGGCTGAACGAGGTGTTCAATACTTCCCCACTTCCATTCCTACGCTTCCTGTATTCCCACAGCGGGCTGCAAGGTAACGCAAACCTTTGGACATTAGTGAATCGCTAATTGACATCTGGACTATACAATCAGGTCTGAGACCTCGTTTTTCTGTGGCAGGCACACCCTTGTTAGCACCCGCTTTCCCGTCGACCCAGTCTTTCTTTTCGCAGGATGCGATATCCTGCGCTTCTTTCTCTATTTTTGACCTTGCTGTCATGGGTTGTTCTTGTTCGTTCGCAAAATTGCCAGCTAGAGATACCCGCGAACCCACTTACTGCCCAAGGGCTTGCCACTCCTTACGTGTTGACTGGATGCAACGTGAGTATAGCGTATCGCTCGCCGATTCTGGCTACTCAGTGTCGAGCATCTGTATCAGCAACTTGACTTTGCCAACGAAGGTGTCTTTGTTGAGGCCGCAATCCTCGATCCCGCCACAGGCAACATTCAGATTTACAGTCCTCTTGTCATCAATGCCGGAATGACACCTGTTGGGAATGGGACTGGTGCTTCAGCCACTGGTGCGGGCGCGACCATGCCAACGCCCATAGCTAGCACGAGCAGCGGCGCAACCACCACGCCCTCGATGGGCGCCTCCAGTGTCACCTCAACCAGGACGTCTGACCAAGCTGCCGCTACGATGGTTTCCCTGCAGGCTGCGTCTACTGGCTTTTACATCACTCCGATAGTACCCACACTTCCCGACAACGCAGTCGTCGGTATCTGGTTCGGTAGTAATGCTGTCTCGGTCACGCTGACTGGTAGCACGGGGGGTTGTGTCAACGGTCTAGGGAATTCGTTGTTTGGCCAGGTACGAGTTTGATCTTTCTGTTGATCTTTCTATAAACTATTATCTACAGTTCGCCTACTGTAATGGGCAGGCGTGGTTTAACGCGGCAAAAACTGCGGTATCCCAAGGTCTCGTCAAGCTTCCGGCACCTGGAACTGGATCGGGTGGCCAACCTTGCCCCACCACTCATGACTTCCGAATCGTTGACCAGGTAAGTAGCTCCTTTATCCTAAAACAAACGTTTTATTTAACAGTCATACTCTAGGATCAGTCAGACAATGTGGTCACAACATATCTTCTCATCGGGAACAACACCCTTGCCCAGAATAGTCCCGCCAACAACAAAGCCAACCCCAATGCAGAGGTGTTGTCTAACGGTGGGCTCAATTGTACGAGTTGGCGATGAATGGTGTTGATGACGCATGGTTATGGCAGCTTCTGACAATGCACTTGTTACGCAGTTCATTGACCCTACACTTGGTTGTGCTCCTTACCAAAATCCTTGTACAACTTGCCCGAGTGGACAGGGTCCCGCACTTGCGACCGACGTTTGTAACGTCCTTTCACTGCACTACTCATTCTTGATGTTTCGAAATGCAGGAGCTTCTGGCTAACTTCTTCCCTCCTGCTGGTGGACCTGCATTGGTGCCTTTGAACGACCCGATGGTGCTTGTCAACGGACAGCCGTCGCTTCAGAAAGTAAACCTTTACCGTGACGGTACTGGACAACCACAGGCGGATAACAATAATGCGTCAGGTCTGACCTACTGGTATGTGGACATTCCTATCAGGCCGTTTCGTCGTTTCATGAACAACCTCTCGCAGCCAACAAATTACTCAAGGAGGTATTTTCATCAACAACAACCAGCAACTGTTCACGAATGCCGGCTCGCCCGCCACGGACATGGCAAACAACTTGTTCACTTTCCTTGCGATGAGATTTTCTGCATCCTTTGGGCCTGCTCCTGGTGCGTGCTGTCTCCCAGTGCATGTTGTTCCCCGTGTCTCTGATCCAAAGTTCAGGTCTTGGATGCACTGGGCTGTTCAATATCACGAATCCGGTTGGTCTTACCATGGACGGGAATGGTGTCGTCACGGCTGCGACTATCAACACTCAGGCATTGCAGCAGATCCTTTCCGGGGTAAGCTGCTCCGCGGCATAATCCGTGTAGATTGGCTGATGTATATATGTTCGTGTACCCTAGGGAACGGGTAGTACTACGACAGCGACCTCGGCCTCGACCGCTTCTGCCTCTGTATCGACAACCGCATCTTCTGTTTCTGCTGGAACGACGAGTGTTGCTAGTTCAACCACCGCAAGTGTAACTGGCGTACTTTTGCACCCGACGTCGATCGCGAGTAGTACAGCTACCACTTCTGCGACCTCAGCAGCGCAAACAAGCGATACTACGTCCGCTTCCGCTGCAACGACGAGTGCTACTGGGTCGGCTACGCAGGCCTCGACCGCGAGTTCAATTCCTAGTTGTACATGTACCGCAACGGTCACGGTCACCGCAACGGTCTGTCCTACTCAGGTATGTTCTACGTGTATTCACCTACATGAGTGTATTTCTTACCTTGCCTCAGGCTTCTTCTACTACACCAACTTCGCCCACCGCGTCCAACGGCGGATGGAACGGCGGATGGAACCATCGTGGACATCACGGGAAAAGGTAATTCATTATAATAATTTCTCTCTCAAACTCGGATACTGACTCGCTTCAGGTCGATCCCTTATACCGCCGATCGTCTGCATCGGAAGAACCGTGTTGCATCGTTCAATCAATGAATGTCGGTTTACAAGCCTTGATACCATGATGCGATCAGAGATGGAGCAACCTAATGCTGTGGTTTCAGATGGTTGACGAGCGGTGACGCTAAGCTTTCATCTCGGATCGCCTTGTTTCGTTCCTCAATGTCCTTCATTCATCTTATTCCCCCCTTTATTGTTTTTGAAACCTTTCAAGTTTCACGCGCTTCTGAGATGCGCACACGCCTTTATTTGTTTCTGGATCTGAATTACTTGTCGAGCGCACGACACCAATAGTGTTGCTACATCACGGGAATACACGAACTTCACGACTCTTTCTTTTTGTTGCACACCGCATTTGGGCGCGACACATGGTCCAGACCAAACACTGATCGGCTGTTCCCGTCGGGGTCGACCGAACAAGCGGAACGCTCCAGCAAGTTTCAATGTGCCTTGTGCATCTGCTTCCACAACAAGTAATGTAATTCATATGCTTCAAAGTGCGTATCGGTCCAATAATGGAAGACTGGTCTTAGAGCGGCGGTTTCAGGCCGCTATAATTGTCTCAAGTGCTAGCAAGAACGAGAAAGGATAACGTGAATGCCAAGTTTCAAGTTTTGGGGCGCTTCAACCCGCCAGCAGCTGTTGAGATTGGAACTGCGACATGTCGAGCCCCCATCGCCCATCATGACTCTTCTCCCCTTCAGGGGCTCGCGACTGTCGAAGCAAGTTGTTGCTTCCCCGGTCCCATCCGTGGATAAGTAGGCCTCCGTGGAGATTACATGCGAGATACTGGTTCTTCATCGACGGAAATTATCTTGTGTTCCCCCTGCCACAGGTTTATCAGCACCCTCATCATGAGATGCTTATCAGATTGCCCTGTCGCCGGCCAATGTTGTCCACTGGAAATCTCAGATGTAGAGAGCCAAGATAACGACGGGTGTTCACACTGTTCGGGCAAGTCTTGGATATAAATATGGGTGCTTCTTCTACTCACGAGGTCGACTGCATCTTCTCCGTTGTTCAGCTCGATATCTCCGAGTCGGCATGGTCGACGCGGATATCTCAGTGGACGAATCCATCGCCAAGTCGCAACCAACGACCAAATCGGCAATTATCGATCGCGAGTTGAATCGACATGGCATGGGCCGTTATCAGTGGTACGTACCATGATGCGTCGTCGTGTTTCCTTGTGTCGTGATTGGGTTCGCCTTGTCTTGAAACATGATAGGTTGATCTGGGGGCTCTGCGGTACCGGATTTTTCTTGGATGTTATGTGGGCACAGTCCTTCGGACTCGTGTTGTCAAACATACAGCGTGAATTCGGATTTTCGGACAAGGAATTCGGGAACCTGTACCCTACGTTCGCCGGTGGGGCGGCGGTGGGGGCGTTCACGTGGGGCATATTGGTCGATGTTGTAGGTGCGTTGCCAATTTTTTCGACGTGTTTGCATAGTACGCAGATCATGCTAAAGGATTAAATTAGGTCGTCGGGTGGCGTTCCTTGGTACTTCGTTCATCGCGGGCGTGTTTGGCATGTTTATTGGTGTCCAGAATACGTACACCCGTCTGTTGGTGTTCATAGCATTCACCGGATTTGGAGTTGGGGGCAACATTCCTATCGATTCAACCAGTGAGCGCCTTCATCACCACTCGAGTCATTCACACCGCTCACGTTGTTTGTGATCCAGTCACTGCCGAGTATCTTCCAGAGGTATTGACTATTGCTGTGATGGTATTCCAGGGTAACTGACCTTGGACCAGGATCGGTTTTACCTGCTCTCTGCGCTCTTCGTCTTCCAGCCGCTTGGGACGGTGGTATCTACCCTCATTGCATTTGGGTTGGTGCCCAATTACTCTTGTGCGACGCACTTGGTGTCGTGTGATCTGACGGGTGGCGTTGCACCTTGCTGTTCCAAGGATGCCAATATGGGATGGCGATATCTGTTTTTCACGCTGGCTTCGATCACGCTTGGCATTTTCATTCTTCGCTTTTTCGTCATTCCCTTTCACGAATCCCCCCGATTCCTCCTATCAAAAGGGTATGACCAGGATGCGGTCGAGGTCGTGCACAAGATCGCCGCTTTCAACAAGCGTCCCTGTGATCTCACGTTGGAATCACTTTACGAGCAATGCAAGGAGGCGCCCGTGGCGGAAGACACGGGGATCGGTTTCTCAAAGAGGATTGTCAAGGAGATATGCCGACTGAAACTGTTGTTTGGGAGCTGGAGAATGGTACGGGTCACGATCATTATCTGGATCACCTGGATGTTTGACTACTGGGGTAAGATATTCATCATTGATGATATTCTTCTTTTACCGTGGAGTCACAGGATGGAGCATTGCCGTCAACTATTTGCCGACGATCTTGCAACGGAAGAATAGTGCGATCAACATTGGTCTAGAAAAAACGTACATTGACTATTTGACCGCCTACACTCCTGGGATTGCCGCTGTCGTACTCGCCGTCTTCATGGTCCGTGCACCCATGGTCGGCAGAAAATGGACGCTGGTACTCTCATCGATGGTCATGGGCATCTCTCTCTTCCTTTTCAGTATTGTGAATACAGAGGCGAGTCACGTCGGCTTCAACACGCTCGAGTACTTTTGCCAGAGCCTTTTCAACGCAGCGGTAAGCAGTCTCCTCTCGCTTATTACTTCGTCTTTGAAACACGTCGTTGCAGCTCTTCGGATGGACGCCCGAGGCGTTCCCTTCTGCGGTGCGGGGGACCGCCACTGGTTTCGCCTCGTTTTGTGGCGACATATTTGCCATTTGCGGTCCGCTGACCGCTGCGCAACTCTTCAGCAGCACGAATGGGAGCAACGCCGTGTTGTACTTGGGTGGCAGTGCCCTCTTTGTATGCACGATTGCTCTGTCGTGCCTCCCGACCAAGGACATGGTTGCACCACGATAGACGTGTATGTACACGTAGATGTATCAACCTGCTACCGCAGCTGGGGGACGAACTATATCATTTTCATTACACAAGCTACAAGAAATATAACACACCGCGTGAACACAAGTATCCTCAACCTAGTTGAAACCAATCATCACTTCCAAGGTTTTCAGTGCTACTCTCGATCTAATATCCTAGTCACTCGACAATTCAATCATCGGATCAGAATCGAACTCACCCAACGTGCCAAAACAGCAGCAATCAAATCAAGCCATAGCCTACGGATCTCTCGACGGCGATCAGGGACACGAAGTGGAATATCCAATTCAAGCACGTCAGATTTGTAGGAGGCTCCGTCGTTGAACTTGACGAGAAGGAAGGTCCATTGGTCAGAGCGCCACGGAGGACCTTTTTCCTGAGAAAAGAAAATAAATCGATAACATGAAACTTGGTTTCTACAACGAAGAAGCCAGATTCCATAGTAATAATCAGGGTACTCAACTCCGGAAATGACATAAATGTGGAACAATAAGTTGGGATAGGGATCAGCTCAGGCAGATTTACGAGCGAGGGACTTGTAACCCCGACCCCAAAAGAGAAATCACCGACTCGAGCTCTTGCTCAATGTCTGGTTCCGTGTCAGATTCCTCATTGAGAAGGCGTATTTTCAGCTTAAGAAGGTAGTCGCAATCCAAACCTACCGAGACCCCGGGAGGGCTCAAGCATCCCGGTGACCCCTATCGAGCTTTGTCAGCGGTCAAGTAAATTACTGCACTCGGCAAATCCCGATAACTGGCAAGTTCCAAGATGCCGACACGCGGCACCAAACTTTGATCGAGCTACTACTCTCGACTGTCGTTCGCATCCTCCTGTAAACATGGCAAAGGAAAAGGGTAAGCCTACTACGCACTCTCCAACACGTCTCTCCTCTCATCGACGCGCACAGTCGGTGTCACTGGAAAGAAATACCGCCTTACGCTCGGTCTCCCCGTCGGAGCCGTCCTCAACTGCGCAGACAACAGCGGCGCGAAATCGCTCTTCCTCATCGAACCGTATGGGTTCGGTGCCCGTCTCAACAGATTACCAGATGCTGGTGTGGGTGACATGGTCGTCGCTTCTGTGAAAAAGGGAAAGCCGGAGCTGAGAAAGAAGAGTGAGCGTCGATACACACCGCACACCAAGGGGTGGGTACTGATGTGTGATCTTGATAGCCATGCCTGTCGTCGTCGTCCGCCAACGCAAGGCCTGGCGGCGAAAAGACGGTGTTTTCCTCTACTTCGAGGTGCGTCCTTCGCTACTCCCGCAGTTGCTTGTTTCCTGACTTGGGCCGCTGCAGGACAACGCCGGTGTTATCGTCAACAACAAGGGTGACATGAAGGGCTCCGTCATCGTCGGCCCTGTAGCAAAAGAATGCGTACGTATCCTACTCTTTCACGTCGATCACATTGCTTATTCCCCTCGATCACATTGCTTATTCCCCTCGACAGGCTGATCTCTGGCCTCGTATCGCAGCAAAAGCTGGCACGGTCGTATGACCGTAGCTACCGATTTTTGTGGTCATACTCGTATCGCATTCACACATCATATTCTTTTGCCATGTTTTAAATAGCTGCCTTGTTATGCTATGATTATGACCACACGTGCTCGGCGATCCGGGACGACAGTCCGCCACGTGTCGAGATATGCAATTGCAACGTCTCCTTACATCGCCCCAGGGCCACCGAAATCCCACATTTTGATCGACGCATCGCGTACAGATGGGCGAGGGCGCTCCTTCAACCTGTGGACCACATCCTCTCTCGACTCGTCGCTCGATTCAGAGTCAGAGTCCGAATCAGAATCCCCTGGGCCACTTGCCGTAGGGGCCACTTCATCGAAGCATCGTGAACCTGACACCGAAAGTAGGCATGGTTCGAGCGGATGGAATGCGATAGCTCCGACGGCGTCTGCGGGAAAGTCCCATATAGAGACAAGGTATGGGTTCGACAGTGCACGTGTCACAATTAACGTCGAAGCCACTCGAGAAAGGGGATCCGTCCACCTACCGCAGTGTGCGTCGTACAGCAACGTAGGCCCGATCTGTCTTACTTCGCCACCATCCCCATCGCCTGCCAGTGGTTCGCCACTCTCAATTTCCAGATCATACATTGCAATCTGTCCGAGCTGTAATAGCCAGAACAGCCAAGTAGTGGTCACTCAGTGGAAGAAAGATCGAGGGAGTTTCCAAGTCCCATACCTGATTCCCAGACGCCAACCATTTCCCAGTACATTCAATATCGAATTGTCTTCTTTGATTCGTCAGGTCCGTGTGACCAGATCCGTTTGACAGGACCCCTCTCGAGAAGCAACATAGTGGCATGGACGCATCTCCACGAAGGTCCCAGCTCCATAGCCTTTCACTCCGCCTGAAAGCGGCATACAGAATATGAGGCCGTATGGGGTTGAACATCAACTGTGAACGATGTACAACGTTAAAATTAGCATAGGGGCGTCGACTTGAACGCCAGACGGACAAGAGGAGGGATTAGAAGCGCCACGTACCTGGGTCACCCCTCCCTTTTCCCATTCCGCTACACCCCCTATCGACAAGACAGGTTCGAGGGCTGATTCGTTGAACAAGGCAATATTGTCAGACAAGCGTGACGCTGGGGTAAGGCTCCCAGCCGCATAATATTCCGGCGAATTAGAAAATGCGAGCGTAGAGAGAATACCTTGTCATCACACACACGATACGAAACGAACGAGCGACGATCGGATGTGCGTCAAACACACTCCGTGGTCGAGGATGGATGAATCGCTCACCTTTCAGCCCGTCTTTACTCTTCTTTGAAGGTGTCGTTGGCAGCCGTTCACCTTCACCCGGTTTCTGTACGTCGAATATCTCGATCGCATCTTCGAAACCACAATATAACCTAGCGGGGGGTAGACAACATCGTTTTAGGACAAACGAACAGGACATGCACAGTGGAATCTGCTTCAACACAAAAGTAAGACAACAATCACGTACTTGTCGGCAGTCAGATTGAAAGCCAAGCTATGCGGCGCAATATAGCGCTCGCGATGATCGACGATGGGATACGACGCGCGGAGCTGACGTGGAGAACGTGAAACGCGTTTTCGGGAGGATTAGATACGAGGTGAAGATCTCGCCACGCACCCTGCCATCTCGCCCGTCCAACAACTTGACGGGACAGTCCCTCACGGAAGCGACGACACAAAAGGCCGGCGGGTTGTGTTGCGACGCACCTGGGTACCACACAAAGTCGACGATCGGGGCAGATTGTGGGAACGTGTTGGCGTGTACGAGGGACGGTGAGGCGGATGCGGACGACGCTGTGGAGGGTGGACATGAGATGGGATGCCATCGGAAGTCGAGTCATCCCAACGACACCTACGACTTTTACTTCCGTCCGAATCGTGCGTCACCCCGTCGTCAGCCCAGCCCCAGGTCGAGAAATAACAAGAAAAGGAGCGTACATTGTGAACATTTGGAACGATCTATTCTCGCATTGGATCATTAGGTTGGAGCCATCCGCACACCTTTGTCCAGAATTGTGCGAGTTAGTAGGATACGGCGTAGTCACAACTTTGGTGAGAGTTCACCATTTCGCAGTCCGAGGAAAGTTGTCCGGCAGATCAGGATCGTGCTCGAGCGTTGTCAGCGACGATAACGAAGGTGTCGACGTGCTCGTGACATTATACGACGGAGGATGCCACGTTGGATATTCAGACGTATCCATGTTCTCGTTCAGGGTATCTTTGGGCCATTACACTAGTAGACACATTACCTACATTTACTACTTGCCAATCACGACCAAATCCTCTGTGCGTGTAGCTACGACACAACTATTAGAAAACGCGGCCGTACACACTTTGTGCCAGCTGCCATCCTCGTTGGGCGTTACCACGATCCCGTAATGAAATGATTTATCCTCTTTGGATCTACAAACGAGCACGGTGACTGTCTGGCCAAACAGATGCGCGTCTCCGAGCCTGTTTGGCGGGACACCGCTGGATTCTGCCTTGATAGGTGGGTCCTCGAGCATAGAGAAAAGTGCCTTCCCACCGAATCCGCCCCTAGCGGCCTTGTCGAGCAGTGGCCTCAACAACGTCCAATTTGCCGCCAAACTTCGCTCAGCCCTCCCAATGGCATGCGCGTAATCCGCAGACCGCTTCACTTTGAAAAAATTGCCCGTGAGCTGGGCATGCTTGGACAAGGAAGCGATCGAGGGCCAAGCACGAACGTGGACCTCTGCGAAATCCATGTGGGTGTCCTCTGGCTCCGTGACCACCACTTTCCAGAGGGATGCGTGAGGAATATGAGTGGTAGCGCGGGGCGGATTGCCAGTCACAATGACGCGCGCCTCCATCGCAGGGTCATAAACATCTTTCTCGTAGGACGGATGTTCCGTGTGCGCGTGGAGTCTGATCATGCCAGACCAATGAACGGCATCATGGATGTCGTGCGCAGGAGGGAGCGTGTTGAACGTGAGCGTGTCAAGGACGTCCTTGGGTGGCATCAATGTCATGAGATTCAACACGGCTTGCGCGAGGCTGATTTTGTAATCCACATGTAGTCTCGAGAGTGGTCCAGGAAGGACGCCAAGAATGCCATACACCTTGTCGTTGATGTAATCGGCGCTACAACCACGCTTACTCGTCTGCATCAGCGAGCGCTGGGTATTGGACTTGGACAAGGGTGAAAGCGCATTGACCACATCCTGGGTCAAAATGTAGGTGTCGTTGGGAAAAGAGCCAGAAAGAGGTAATCGATGGGGGGATGTGAGGTACGGAGACATCATCAAGATGGAGAGATAGACTTCATCCCGTGTTAAAACGTGATCTCCGGAGACGAAAAAAAGTACTTTGGGCAGCTGGAGCTCCTGAAAGGTCCACACCCGCTCGAACCAACTGCACACCCAGGCTTTCCGGCCGTCATCGTATGTAGAAACGATCTCCACAAATCGGTCCTCCGGTGTTTGCTTCCCGAACGCGACACAGCCAGCGCTCCTGCCGTATATGGTGCCCATGAGTGGAATTTGTTCCTTTCTTTCGAGTTCCTCTTCTTCACTGGTACCTTGATGGATGCAAGCAGCGTCGATCCACACGTATTCTGCGCCATGCTCTTCAATGATCTCACGAGTCTTCTCGAACATGAGATCGAACCGAAGCTCGCTCGAGTAGGAATTCGACTTCCAAGAAACCCCCTTTACGGGGAGCTTGATGGATACATCTCCTCTGTCCCAGATGTGGGAAATCGTCCAGACTTTGTTCCATGATAGGGTGTCCACCTCATGCCAGTCCACTGTTTGTGTCTTCAAGTCGATCAAGCGAATTCTGTCAGGCGCCATCAATGATTAATGCAGGGTCGATTGGTTCTTGATAGATCGAGTGAATATACGACTTGGAACAACTACTGAATGATAGGACATACCTGCCACAATAGACGGAGACAAGGCACAAGTAACAATGGCCGATCAGTGAGAAACGATGATGGACAAAGATGGTAATGTGTGGGAGCGATAAAGGCGCCCAGGGGCGTAACGAAATGACGAGCGATAAGTAGGGGTGCGAAAACCAGCAAGGAACTGAGAATGAAGGCGATCAGGTTCAGAGTAAGTCCACAGGAGAAGGAACTTGAAGAGAACCGACAGACGAGGGCGTAGTATATAAAGCGATGGGAAGGTGGGAATCAAGAGCACGACGCCGGCCTTCTTGCGCCTGTTCGCGTTCGTTCTGTCACTACTACTGTTCCATGAATGGACAGGACCGCCAGCCTAGCAAAACACTGCCTGACAGACGGAACTTGAACTGATGCATATGAGGCAAAAGGACACTAGGACTGTGGCGTCCGTTTGGTGGCTGCTGTACATCGAATGGGAAGAGCCACCGACTCGGAAACTCAGCCTAACCCACGATGATGCTGTAGCGTTTACGGCCGAATCCGCTGCACAGCGAAACACTGCTTGACAGATAAAGTGACAACAGGGTGGAATCAACTTGTGCCTAAGCAGTACGGACTCGAGTTTCTGAATCACCTGCGGCAGCCGCCGCGTCTACCTGTGTCTAAATCAATTGTCGAGGTCGCCCAACTTGCCGAAGAGTTTCCATATGAGCTCAACGATTGGTCCTGCGCTGTGCAGTATGTGCTTCCTGTGCCTGGGGAACCAGGAACAAGGTACAGATTACGATTGGCCACTGGCAGCTTCATGATAACGGAAGTAAATACGAACTTACTTACATAAGTCCAACTTTGTTCTCCAGAAAAAAGGAACATACTTACCAGCAGGGGCCGTCTTTACTATTACTATCGTTATGGCCGCTCCCCGACAGAATGACCTATGTAGATTGTGCTGAGAGCTGATTGGTTAGATAAGATATTGATTAGATAAGGACGAAGCTCGCACGCGTCACAGCCTCAGGGAAAATGCAGGGAAGATGCTAAACCCTCCCGTTCCACCGAATAGTTTTGTTGAATATACGAACTGTATTACAAAGAGAGTGAAGAGCGACGTTGGCCAAATACATGATTGTCGTTTATCGAGGTGCGACCATATCCTTGGTCGGAAGACACAACACAGTAATCGTACATACAAAGAGGCCACTGCCTGCCAAATACAACACGGCGTTGCTTCCATTGGTGTTGCTGAATAGCTGCGCAGCTATCAGTGGACCACAAATACCACCAAGCACGTTGCCAAAAAACGAGGCCAAACCAGTTGCAGTCCCTCGCACTGCAGAAGGGAACGCCTCGGGAGTCCATCCGAAGAGCTACGATGCTGTATCTCAGCGAGCAAGTAACGGGATAAAAACGAAGGTTGCTCACTGCTGCGTTGAAAAGGCTCTGGCAGAAGTATTCCAACATGTTGAAGCCGATATGGCTCGCCTGTGTGTTTACGATACTATAAAGAAAGAGAGAGATACCCATGACCATAGACGAGAAAACGAGCGTCCATTTTCGCCCAACCATGGGTGCACGGACCATGAAGACGGACAATATGACAGCAGCAATCCCAGGGGTGTAGACGATCAAGTAGTCCATGTATGTTTGTTTTAGGCTGACGTCAATCGCACTGTTCTTCCGCTGCAAGATTGTAGGTAAATAGGCCCCGGCAATGGCAAACCCTGTGGGGTCCACGGTGAAACAAAGAAGTGATCCGAGTGGTGAATGACTTACCCCAATAGTCAAACATCCAGGTGACCCAGACAAGGATCGTGACCCGGACCATTCTCCAGCTCCCGAACAACAGTTTCAGGCGGGATATCTCGCTAACAAATCGCCTAGAAAACCCTTTTTTTTCCGCCACTGGAGCCTCTGTGCATTGCTCGTAAAGTGATTCCACGGTGAGATCACAGGAGCGCCTGTTAAAGGCGGCGATCTTGTGGACAACCTCGACTGCAGCCCGGTCATTCCCCTTCGCTAGGAGGAATTTAGGGGATTCGTGAAATGGGAAGATGAAAAAGCGAATGATGAAAACGCCGAGCGTGATAGAAGCCACCGTGAAAACTAAATATCGCCATCCCATATTGGCATTCCTCGCACAGCAGGGTGTAACACCTCCCGTCAAGTTACAGGACACCAAGTTTGTCGAACAAGAGTAAGCTGGTATGAGCCCGAAAGCGAAGAGGCTGCATATCGTCACTCCAAGTGGCTGGAAGATCGAGAGTGCGGCAAGGAGATAAAATCGGTCCTGGTGAAAGATCAATTACTGTTGGAAACTATCATTAGGAGGACCAATACCTCTGGGAGATATTCGGCAGTAACTTGATCCCAAAGGAGTCAACGATGTGAACAAATCAGGTTATGTTATGATCATGGTACTCACTAGTCGAATCAATAGGTATGTTGCCCCCGATGCCGAATCCAGTGAATGCGATGATCACTAGAAAACCATTGTATGAAGACTGGCCACCAAGACACATGCCAAACACGCCAGCGATCAAAGAAGTCCCAAGGAACGCCACCCGACGACCTAGTTCAAATGTTTAGATGCATCAACGACGTTAAAATTAGCAACGAACCTACAACGTCAACCAATACGCCCCATATGAATGCCCCAGCGGTTATCCCCGCAGTGAATGCAGCGGAAATGTTTCCAAATTCCTTGTCAGAGAATCCGAATTCTCGCTGCAGGCTTGACGCCGATAGTCCAAATGCCTGTGCCCACATGACATCCAAGAAAAATCCGGTGCCGCAGATCGCCCAGATCAACCTACCATTTTGACAGTAAATGTGAATCCGATTGCAACAGAACTAAAATGATGATGGTGCGCACCATTGATAGCGGCCCATACCATGCCGATTTAGCTCCTGATCGATGATTGACGATTTGGTCGTCGGAAGGGATGGGATTTCTCCCGCGGTGATGGACTCGTCCACTTCGTTTTTCACGTCGACCACCACTGAAGTCATTTGAGATATCGAGCCGTTGACTACGAGCTCTGAAAGGGTCCTATATTTATACATTGCGGTCGAAGCTTATTTCCCATGTCCGGTAGAACCTGATCGCCGAACCGGCCAAGCATTAGCACAGATGGAATTACAGCGCTTTGAACATACCGTAAGGATGTCCCTGAAAATTGGCGCCGGGTGACAATGTCATTCCAGGGCGGGAGTGGGCAACGAACGTGGTTGTATGTATGTGGGAGTCCACGGATAGGAACCCTGTTGGATCGTACAAATCCATACTAAGATAGCGTCGAGCCTGAAAGAGTGATGACGTGAAAGGTGAGGTACTCACTTGTGCTGGGGTTAGTGTAGTATCATTACCATGACCAGGATGATTGGTATTGCGAGGGCGAGGTTATGTAAGCAAGCACTCGGGTCTCTTGTCCTGAAGCTCGTATATGGTACTAAGACCCACATGAAACGAGCAAGAAAGCTTCCTATCTCACGCCATCTCCTTTACATATATGATAAAGAGTGCATGTGGAACTCTAGGAAGCCCAGGTTGCAGGTTGGAAACGTCCCGTTTCAGCCTCGGCATGTCTCTGTTCGTGTCTAACTCCTGGTTGCTCGTTTCCGCTGCGGCTGGAGTTGCAGCGTGGTGGGTCGCAAAGAGACTCATATTGCACCCTCTGGACAAAATTCGAGGTCCAGCTTACGAGAGATGGATCCAAGGCATCCCGTTCTTTTTCCACTAGATGTCGATACTTACCCCGTGGTCAGGGAACCGGCCACAGATGTGGCACCCAACAGAAGGCGTCAAGTTCATGCAGGCTATGACAAAAGAATATGGCGGTGTGGTGAGGCTCAATGGTGTTTTGGGGGTATGAATTCCTTGTGGTGTTGGCCGTCGACAAGCCGTCCTAACTGGCTAGTGGCGCAGGCGCGAGAATTATTTGTGTCAGACCCTTTAGCATTGCAATCGATCTCCGCCAACGACACATCTGTATGGCAATTACCTTCCGAGGTCCTTGCGTGAGTTGTTTCAAAGCGCAGGTGTTCACCGTGGTCTTACTCTATGTAGGACAAATTCAGTTCTTTTCGGGGAGGGTCTTCCCGGCACCACAGGTACGAACGTTGACCACGACTTAACCTAGGCTACCACCAACAAAGCCACATCAACAGGAGAGGTTCATCGCAAGCACCGTAAAGAGCTAAGCCCGGTGTTTTCAAAGTCGCACATACAAGAACTTGTTCCTGTGTTTTACTCAGTCGCTCGGAAGGTATGTACATTGCTCCCCGTCAACTTCCTCCCTAACCATCTTCTTCAGCTTCGTGATGCGCTCCATGCTGTAGTGCAGACCAATCCCAAGGATATTGATTTGCTACCTTGGGCTGCTCGAGCTGCCTTAGAGCTGGTTGGTCAAGGTGGCCTTGGTATGGTTGCAACTCCTGTCCACCTAACCCTACCTTGATTGGTCGATTGATAGGATATAGTTTCGACAAGTTTACTGATGACAAGCCTGACGAATACGCCTCGGCTGTGAAGAATTTGCTGTACGTCGAATTCAAATCTGTGTAGCTCGTTCTCAATATCATCCCCATCCAGTCCCCAGCTGTTCCAGAATCCAGTAGCGCGGGCAGTGGCCCCGTACTTTCCTCTATCCGTTCGTCGTTTTTTGGCAAACAATATCCCATCTCGGAACCTACAAGAACTCGTCTACATTATCCGTGTGATGGACGAAAGCTCGAAGAAACTTCTTTCATCGAGAAAGGCGGCATTACTCGATGAAACAACAGAACAAATAGGGCTCGGGAAAGACCTCATGACTGTATTGCGTTCGTAAACCGACACTTTTTGCGTATTTCCGGATCGCTCAGCTTGATATACGCAGTGCGCAGTCACGTTCGCGGAAAGGCAGAGAATGCCGATGCCATGCCGGATTCACACTTGCTTGGGCACATCAATGCTTTGATTTTCGGAGCCGTCGACACCGCCTCTTCCGGCTTCTCGCGCTTGCTTCATTTGCTAGCGCAGCATCCAGACATGCAGGATCGGATTCGCGAAGAAGGTCGCCTTGCTCGTGAACAGAGTGGAACGGAAGAATTAGATTTCAAAGTATTGACAAATATGACTTACACCGATGCCTTTATCCGTGAGGTGTTGCGATTGTAAGTCGTATGATTTACTCGAACAGGAATCATAGTGCTCAAGTTCAACTAGACATGCTCCAGTACCCGCTGTGTTGAGATGGTAAGGGAATGCGTTTCGAACTCATGCGCGGCCTACCTCATCTCCTTCCAGTGCCATCAAGGATACAATTCTGCCCTTGAAAAACCCGATTATAGGGCGGGATGGTCAGGAGATCCGCGAGGTATTGGTGCCGGCTGGGACCACCGTTTTCGCCAGTATCTTGATACCCAACACGTCCACTCAAATTTGGGGCGAAGATGCATTGGAGTTCAAGCCGGAACGTTGGCTATCTCCGTTACCCGACACGGTGGTGAACTCAAGTTTGCCTGGGATTTATTCCCACATGTAAGCATCTTACGGAATCTATCTTGTTTGAGACTCACCTAATGTGTCTGTGGCCCTGTGCTGTCAAGAATGACCTTTTGGGGTGGTGCATCTGCTTGTCTGTACGTACTTACCATGACTTTTCTTGTTCTTCGTTGCGCCGTGCTAACACCCTCATGATAGGGGGTATGTGTATCACCGTAAATTTTTTTGCAACGGATGGCTGATCGACTGGCTCAGATTCCAGTTTGGTTTACTGGAACTTAGTGCGTCCCCTTTCCCCTTGCTCTGCGTTCGCGTGCTGACTCGCTTGTATGCAGAGGTTGTCATCTTACTTCTTTTGAGTTCCTTCAGATTCTCGTTAGCAGATCGGGAGATAGCGTGGCGTTCATCCGGTCTCCAGTTTCCGAGCGTCGCAGACACGGGCGCGCTAGCCTTGCCTTTGAAGGTCGAAACGCTGTGAACCGTCAAGAGATAGAGGTGGTGGTAGATCATCGTTGGAGAGATCTTTAAATTGTATACGGATACGGATAAACCGTGCGCCTTTCATCGAAAGCGCGGGAGCTTTTTTCTTTTTCTTTTTTCTTTGTGTGTTCTTACTACCCGAGCGAGCACTACCTCATGATGTATCAAGTTGTTCTCAGAGTTGGAAAAAGAGACAAGAAGGACAATCGAGTAGCCAGTTGTAACAAGAGTACCAGTGATCGTATTCATAGTATATGTTGGGTACACGAAAGTCCACCCTATTGTACAGTAGCTTCACGGAGAAGCGCTTCTCTGGAATGGGAACGAATCGTAATGTTGTAGTGGAATACTTTGGGCCGTCTTTACGACATAGTCAGCGTCAGTAACTCTCCCTGCGCAAATATGACTTTGCTTACGCCGTGAAACTGCCTTCGTATCTCGGGTCAGACGAATTACTCTCCGTTGCCTGCCCGGCTCTTGAGCCAGAAATGGTCAACGTAGCCAGGATCTGTACAGCGGCAGCCCAGAGCATGTAATCTGCGTACACTCGACCGGGGCAAACGCTGTAAAGAGACATCCGTAAAGATCAGCGACGTGTATACTTTACAGTGGCTAACGCACCGTCTTCCGAAGCCAAAGTTCCCATACAAAAACCCATTACTGATGCGTGATTCAGGAGATACCTCTCCATCTGGAAGGAGATGTCTCTCGGGTTCAAATGATTCTGGATCCTCACATGCACGGGATACCGCCCTAGGCGTACATTAGGTAAGAGATTAACTGATGATGATTGGACGTGCCACGTATTGAATCTAACAAGTGATCCTGCAAACCAACATATCAAAAGCGTTGTTATATGTCGTTAAACGTAGGCTGACCTTTCGGGATGTGGTAGTCTTGGAATATGTCGTCCTCGGTCGTATAGTGTGCCACACCTGTTCATGGTTCAACTTTGGTCTACGCAAGAAAGAAGTGGACAAATCACCTGCAGGTGAGGTTGGATGCCACCGGAAGCATTCGCTGATAATAGCCTCGATATATGGTAGTGATGGACGGTCATCGAATGTCGGGAGCCTGTCCGGGCCAACCACACGGTCAAGCTCTTCTTGAGCCTTTTTCTGCTTCTCCGGGAACATGAACATTGTCAACAAAAAGGTTTGTAATGTGGCGGCGACCTAACAAAGCAATTTATTAGTCGAACGGTCTAGACGGCAACACGGAGTCACATTATCAATCGCGGCTGTTGATACCAGGGTCAGGCCACAAGCGCATTGAAGTGAGGGGAACTTACAGATGTAGATGGTCATAGCGACATTCTTCAAGGTAAGTTCTGATGCGCGTGTCTTGGAATCTTCCTGACTCCTCAGTACAGTGTCCATAGCCGAACGTTTTTCAGATGCGGATCCCTAGATGATCAGATGAGTCTGTCATAGCACGCGACATAGTCAAGAGCGCACCAGATTCTGCTTCAAGGTCTCGTATGGCATATCTTTCACCTTCGAGACCAATGTCTGGCTGAGTGACGTGCCAAGTATAAACCCTGGAATGTAGTCGACTAGACGATAGAAAGAAAGGAATCGATCGTTCACCATCCACCGCGGTGGTTGAGGAAAACCTACAGATTGGAAATTTGTGGCTCAAGGAAGCCATTTCCGGTGACATTCGGCCAACTAGCGTCGACGACGCTTGTTCCATTGTAGCATCGATGACGACATCATTTTGTTGAGCTTTGTAGCCATATGTGAATTCTAGAGCGATAGCTGCAGCATTACTGTACATTGACTTGAGTATGTATTGGTGACAGGTAAATGAATCTCACTGTTTGAGCGATTCACCCAAATTCTCTGGTTTGATTGTAGTAAGAAGAAGAGCCAAGGACTTTGCGTTGTCCATGAAAAGTCCTTTATGTTCTTGGACTACCTCAGGGTGCATTGCTTGATGAAGGAGAACTCTATACACCGGTTAAACACGATTATCTGCGAATAATGATTCTGCTGACCTGTGTTGACGCCATTCCGAACTGTATGGGATCATTGCTGTATGGAAGTCGACTCCGAATCTACAGCGACCTAAATTTCCTGCGCTGCTTGAATAACAGAAAAAGCCCACCGCTTAAAGAAAGGAAAATGAAGTCGAGAGGCATAAACGGCTGAGCGGTGTCCCTCTGTCAGAGCCTTCAATTTTGCCTCGTTACTGAGTACGACGACATCATCGCCGAGGATACGTGTATGGACGATATCACCTATGCCACTTGTGAGCATGAAAAAATATCGGCAAGGGTCTACCTACCATACATCTTCGCCCACATTGTGTAGGTTAAATAAGGCGATCCAAAATCAAAGTTAATTGCGCTTCCAATGAATGGTATGCTTCGAGTCCAGGGTCCGGGAGGGTAAGGCTTGTGGTGCGTTTTGCGCTTGCATAACCATATAGAAAAAACAGCGACTAGCGCTATGGCACAGACGACTTGCAGAAAATTCAGGTTCACAGGTCGCATCATGGTGACGCTCCGAGTCCGCGTTCACTGCTGTGAGCTACAACTCGTCAACATGACAGACAAAGCTTTGAACACGGGAACTCGCACCAATCTCAAGGCTGATGGTTCCACGGATGCGACTGATCAGTCTCGATAAGCAACCTGGATGACCTCGTGTGCTGTTCCGTAATAAGTTGGCGGCGTAGCATGGCTTCTAAAGATTCCATGCCCGTGCTGGCGTGGGAAAGAGATCGAACCTCTGGTCGGAGTTCCACATTGTCCCGTCTTCCGAAACTGCTTCTGTGAAATTCAAGTTTCACGCAGAAACAATGATTTTTATAACTTGGATTCATCTGTGATAACACAAGGTCAACTCCCAAGTTGTAAGTCCTTTTGTTTCAATTTGACACGTCCCTTTATGGAATTTTCTTCGTGTTCCATCAGAATCCATCTTGGATGGTCCACCAAGGTGCCGTTGAGATCTCAGTTCTCCGAAGGGCTCGCTAGAATGATGATGGGCCCGAATTACGGTCGGTTGCCTCTGCATGAAATATAGACGACCTTGGGCCCGGGGTTCACGTCCACACCATGGATTCGTCAACCATCCACATTCTAACTTTCCCTTCCCAAAACCTCCTGTATGCCAATATCAAGGACCTAACAAACATTCCCAATCAAGACATCCTGGGCATCTGGACGGGTAAATGTCTCGAAGACCCCGAGCTCACTCTGGTTGTCGTCGGTGAGTCGGCAGAAGTGCTCTTGATACGACGACTGTTGACGGCGTTGGCAGCTGGATTTCCAGATGGATTGGACTCTTTATCGTTGTTTGGTTTGACACCGAAGCAACAGCAGCGCACTGAGGTGTCGGTCTCTGCTTTGATTGAATGCTTGAATGCGCCGGTGACCGAGGTTGCATCCATGGTCCTCAAAGCCGGCAGTGATCGCGTCCAGGCTATTTCACTTATCGATGCGGCAATGCAGACTGTGCTGGATGCAGACGATTGTATTGCAGCTGTATGGAAGACGAACACAAAGGAAACCCTATTTTTGGTTGGATGGCGCTTTCTAGAAGTAAGATCCTGCCATTTGTTGGAGTTCCGGCAATCTGATTCAACTCGTTACTGGCAGGCACACAAGAAATACCATCAAGTGATTTTTGTCAATCCGCCGGATTGCATCAAGCGGTTGCCCAACATCGTCGATACCAACGTGGTTTTCCACGTTGCGTTTAGACAGATTCATGGCGCGAACAAAGCGTGATGTGATTCTGGATCAAGGAAGCTTTAAAGATCTTTTGTCGTTAATACATGGGTACAAGGTTTGAACACGGTCAACCCGAGTATTTTGGCCCAAAGCAGATATCCACAACCATAGTAGTACTACGCAAGAAAGTGAATGAAATTCGAACATGCAAAAAACTTGTACTAGACTAGTAATGCGCTAACAATCACAACGATCCACATGATGTTTGCTTGCGTACATTCTAGCCCTTTGACAGACAGACGAACTTATGTGATGGCTACAGATGGACTATTTATTCCCTGGTCAAGTGACATTCGGCCCGAGGAGAGGATCTAGTTCAGAATGTTCGCCCCGTGCGAGGTCGTTGCCCGATTGCTGCTCTGCATCGTTTACGTTCGACGCGCACTCAGGCAGGCGAACAAACGCCAATACCAGGAACGCTGTCAAGGAACATCCCGCAGATAGCCACAGTATCGCAGATGGCAAGAAAGACACCGTGACAGCATAGATTGTTCCATAAAGGGCAGGCCCGATAATGCGGCCGCTATGCACGGCGTCAAGAAAACATCTTTGACAAAGGTGAAACGAGAGAACCCACCCTAAAACGTACACAACACCCAACGCACCAAACAGCCGCCCAGTGTCCTCCTCGCCCGATATGCCGCTATGAAAGATCGTTGCCACACTTTGTATGGCAGGCAGGAATCCCTGTCCAAACGTACTGATGATGAAACAAAGGGTGAAGATCAAACCTGTGGAAGCGACGCCCATCAAGGCGTAACCAGCGGTGAAAACGATGCTGGATATTCTGACGAGATGGATATCGAAAAGCGTGCTTTGTCTTGTTCCCTCCGCGTGTTGATTACTAGCTAGAATGGGCTTCCATACGCTGATTATAGCTTGCCGGTTCTTGAATCGCTGTGAATAGTCGATCGGAGCGGAATGACTCACCAGGGAGAACTACCACGAGAAAAATAACAGTCGACAGTCCTGATGCACTGATGAAGTACCCAAGCTAGTCGAAATATTAGCGACCAAACGGCAACGACAACGTTGATCACAAGACACACATCAAGTGACGACCATTTAAAGATGTACAAAGCATATTGGTAGATGCTACTCGCGGATCCCTGTACATTCTATGAGCTGCGTATGCGGCAAATCGTCTGGCTGATGTCACCATTATAGCATTCACCAGCCCTGCTGAGATAGCCAAACACGTCAGATTCCAGTCCTTGCGTCGCGAGTTCTGTGTTGGTTTTGGTGCTAGCACGTGTAGTGGGAATGAATCCCAGAACGACTTGGCGAGGACCCTAGCCTGTCGTCGAAATAGACCTGCATCGGCGTCAACGACCAATGCGAGCTCGTCGGCATACCGATTACGCGCATGAATCATCGCAGCCTCGGAGATGGATTCTGGCATTGCAAACCACGCGAGAAGAGCGTATAGAATGTGTATTACAGTTGCAGCGTAGAATGCCGTCATAACACTACCAGTTTGCTGGTTGAGAAAGCCCCCCAGGATAGGGCCAATAGTCCCACCGGCGTAGAAAATGCCGATTAACAGAGAAAAATTTCGAGCCCTGGAGGTTAGGTGAGTTAATCTCGTATGAAAGTTCACCGAGGTTAGTAACCTACAAATCGAGTGATTCAGAGACATCACGCATGTACGATGTTTCCGCAGCCATGACAGATGAAGGGGCTGAATGGCAGTTCGGTCACAAAACACGATATTGTATCGTTCTGGCTTACCTCCCGTGATGCCCTCCAGTATAGGGGCAATGACCAGGAACCAGTATTTTCCAGGAAGAGTGTCAGAGAAGAAAAACACGATAAAGGTCAAGAAGTCAGACAAGAGTGGTCCGATTATGATTATTCCCATGGTACGCGTTCGGCCATGGCGGTCCAAAAACTGACCACTGAAAGTTCACATCACAGGCGACAAGACGGAAACGAGCACGCACCCCACCCCACCAGCCGGTGGTGAGGCACGACAAGATGCCGCCAATGATTGCGATGACTACGAGTTGCACACATAATCAGTGGTGGGCTGCGTGGTGGTGACCGAACCACCCACCAGCACCAAGCTTGGCAATTTCTGCCTGGATATGTGGGTGACTTGCACAACCCCCTGGTTCTATGGACGGGTCAGGAGCCATCATGTACAGGCCGGTGGTATGGATTGTCGTCCACACTTGTTCGTGATGTGAGAAATGCGCCTGTGCGTGAGACACTGTGTTGCTAAGGATGCCGCTTGGGGCGATGGTAGCGACGGGTAACAAACTGTGAAGGGTAGGAGTCTCGGTGTGTGGGGGAGTGTAGCCTCTGCAAACGAGTTCTGTGTATATTTCAACACGGGGTCCAGCAGTGACAGCAGCGGCGAGTGAAGAGAGAGATTTCATGCACAAGATCCTGCAGAGCATGAATTTCCACGCTTGTTGTATGGCCATATACTGGGGCATACCAAGTAAAGCTAGGTCTCCTGAACCATGGTTGTCTGACACGTTTGGCACGTCTACTGGGAGATTGAAGTTGTTCATCGGCACGATGACGACATTGACGAGGTTGGGGGGAGTGTTGGCTGGACTCGTCATCGGTATGATCGGTATCTGTCATGATGATGGGACGTCGAGGCATGAGCTTGCTTATTCCAAGATGGCGATTTTGAATGGGTTGATAAATCCATTCCTGTCATGTATTCTACTCGGCTAAGTCGGATTTGGAGTCAGAGTGGTGCGCGTGACATACTAGTAGTAGAGTCCTTAGATAATTACCACAGCCTCATAATGGGTTGTCAAGTTCGAAAGATGCAGCAGCCAAGCGATTGGCAGGCACACCACAACTTCCATGATCACTGCCCCCAGTACCAGTAGTCTGAGCGTATCAGACTTGAAGCAGCACATAACTATGAGCTATGCCAATATCGATGGTATCGACATCAAGCTCGACGTTTACACTCCACTTGGTACACGTGGTCCGATTCCTGCCGTCTTGTTCTTCCATGGCGGCGGTTGCTTCAGCGGTACCCGAAGAAACGAGGGCATTGGCTACTTTCCTTGGATAGAAAGTTCGTACCAGCAGCAATCACGCACGCTCTGCTGCTAATGTCTTTTCCGTCAGGGAAAGCCCTTGAACGTGGCCATTTATTCATCACTGCGGATTACAGGCTACTCCATCCGTTCACAGGGATGGACCAACTCGAAGACGTCCTTTGCCTCTTCCGGTTTCTCGATTCAGAGTTCAACGAGAAACTAAGAGAAGCTGACGCTACCATGACGCTAGCCGTCGACAAGATCACCGTTATCGGGGAGTCGGGTGGAGGGTACATCGCCCGCCTGGCCGCACTGCACGCAAAACCCCGCCCAGTGGCACTAGTATCCTACTATGGCATGGGCGGGGACATGCTGTCCGACTTTTGGCTTAATGTTCGTGAATCGCAATCTATCCAACGGGAGAGAGTCGCACGCTTCCTAGAAACGGAGCCGACCAGGGAGACAGGATTGCCCGTTTTCGTCCAAGATGGCTTTTTCACTGACGCACTGAGGCGAGCAGACGCCTTTGCTTGGATTTCGCAGAACGGCCGTTTTCTAGACTATCTAACTGGCATTCACGGCTTGTCGGAGCAGCTTAGGGCTGTTTCTCGCGATCAGCGGGCGAGCATGATCCCCAAGACTGTTCTGAAAGCGTTCCCAGAATGCTTCATACATGCTTCATCATTGCATCCCCCCGCTCTCTTCGTGCACAGCAAGGACGACACGATTGTTCCGCTATCTGAAAGCCTCCGGACGAACCGGCAGTTGAGAGAAGTAGGTGTTAGGTCGGAGCTCTTCTTGCTAGATGGGGCAAAGCATGGGCAAGTGAACTCGGATGGATCGGCGGTTGTAAGAGTGGAGTCAGCGGAGGAGGCGATATTTCGGTTCATAGACAGTGTGCTCAAAACCAACAAGATGTAGCAACAACGGACATGTCAGTATACCCGGTCCATCCAGCATGGTGGGTTAATTAAAGGCACGATAACGCGTAACAAGATGGAAAATCCGAGGACCGCTTTTGTTTCTTCTGACAACAGAACTTCGATCGGACTTAGAGTGGCTCTAGGGTGGATCGGATCTCAATCGCCTCAAAATATGCCTCCATCACAAGCAATCTAGATCACCTATTAGTCCAAATCATGGTAAATTGAGGGTGACATTTACCGTCTGTCCTGTGGTATTGATGAATAAGCGGTCGGGAACAAGCGCGAGACTCTGCCTACCGGTAATAAACTGGCCCTTTTCCGATACAAGAAACGACACCAGCGCGGCAACGTCCGTCGGCTGACCTATGGTTCTCAACGCGCAACCGTGCTAAAGGGTCGGTCCGTGAATCGTCAGGAACACCATATTCAGGAGATCTGTGTACTGACGGCAGTGTTCATGTCAGATCCTTTCATCAGTTCGGCATACTGAGTAGCTGTTTCATGCACTACAAGGGCGTGTTAATGGCCACATCCTCTCTCTCGAACGTCAACTCACGCAACGGTGTATCTATGGACCCAGGGGCGTACGAGTTCACGGTAATCCCGTGTTTACCCACCTCCAACGCTGGCTAGCGAGTCACTAGATTTCGTATATGAATGTAGACAACTCACCAAGACTCTGTGTGAGACCTTTGATAGCAAACTTGCTCGCAGAATACGCAGAGAAAAGGGCAGCACCTGTGCATCCCCAGAAGCGATAGGGAACAAGTGTCCAAGTGTCTGTATTGCTCACCTCTATAGCCGGCGATGGATGATGCCGTTACAATCCTGCCTCCACGACCTTGCGCAATCATGGCGCGAGCGCCAGCCCTCATACACAAGTGGGTTCCGCGTACGTTTAGATTGAACATACGCTCCAAATCATCAGCACTTGCTATTTGGTTTCGTGAGAAGAGCTCTCCCAAGCACCAGATGGGTCATATTCTCACTGTCGATAAAAGACTTGGCAAAACAAGTGCCTGCGTTTGCTACCATCTGTACTGCCCAGTCAAAAACCAGAATACTAGTAGAGACAAAGCGGGCCAGGAAGATGTACGAACCACGTCAAGACTGCCTAGACCACGTACAGTCTCGTCAACCATGCGCTGTACCTCAGTTTCCAGAGTGATGTCTCCAGTAGTGACGATAGCCTTGATTTCTGGATTGCGGCCAGTCAAGTCTCTTTTCAGGTCGTTGAGCAAGCGGACGCTCGAGGGCAAGTCGTTCAAGGCCATACTATAGCCATCCTTTGCCAGTTGTAGAGCGATTGCTCTCCCAATGCCTCGAGCGCAGCCAGTCACTATCGCAGTTGGCATGATCGTCAGGGTGGAAGTTGTAGTCGGCAGCACTTATTCTACCACGCATGGATCATAAATCATTCCTGCGACCTTGACTTAGAGTCTTGAGAACTACTACTAGGTACTAAATGAAACTCATACGCTCACAACACACAATAACGTCGGGATCGCCAATCCATCGTGATATTTTCAAGTATTCACTTTACCTGGCATGGAACCGGGTACTCACATATGCACTTTCACCAAGTTATCGTGGAAGCGGGCAAATTACTAGACTAGTTTGGCATTGATACAAGTTGCATTGGCTCCATTACGTAATTTCAATTCTTCAATTGCCTCCTAGTTAGTTGGGCCTCTTTTCTTTCGCACACCCCCATTCTGACAACGTAGTCATCAGGTATCGCCTCAGTCTCCACGTTCATCACCTTCCGCGTGGGTCGAAGATGAACTTGCGCATACCGCAAAAATGCGATGAAGCTCCCTTCCTTGATATCCGCATTAGCGTTTTCTGGTCGGTTCCACAGCGCGGGCAACCACACTTGATTGGCTCCAAGGCCAGAAAACAGCTTCAAAATTGTCGTGTTCGCGCAAACATAATTTGCCAGTGATTCCGCCTCTTGGTTTCTCTCCTCGGGCTCGAGGCCTTCCCGCTGGCTCGCGAACAAGTCAAAGAGCTTCCGACCGTCGTACTTTGTCACCTCCTGAACATATGCTTGATCGCTGATCATATCTAGCTTGAAAACTTTGTTTGCCCAGTATGCTCGACCGTCAAACCCGTCCGATGGGTCTTGGATCAAAATGAGGCGCTCGAAGCAGAGATGGATCCCAAGATAGTTGGTAAAGGATTCTAGGCTGGCCTCGTCTTTGTCGTAGTCCTCTAGTGTCTCTGCTCCATATAGGCCCAACCAGCTTACAAGCAGGTCTTTATGGATGTCTTTAGGGTTGGTTCTTTCCTGCCAAAGGGTTGAAAACGCATCTCTCCAGCGTTTCACCAGCGCGTCGCCTTTCTGGGAGAAGAGGGCGGAAGTATTAAGGATATGGTACTCCTTTGGACGAAGGTTGGTGATATAACCGCCCATGGTAAATGGCGTTTCAGGGTCTTGGATAATTTCCCATATATCATCTAAGTCGCAAAACACCATACAGCTGACGTCGAGCCAGATTCCCCCGAAGTCATAGAGTAGGGAAAGTCTGACGAGGTCGGATATGGGTTGTGGGAATTTCGGGGAATTTCGCCGAAACGCCTCAGGGAACCCTTCTGTATTGACGAACGAAGAGATGTGGTTCGATGAATTTGGGACCATATCAAGGACGCGGATCTAGCGATGAACTCTGATTCAGGATATGACTGACTCGATGACGCGTTCCAACTTACAGTCCAACCCGATGGCTCAAATCGTCGCATCCATGCGATGACATTTCGCTGGGCCCATGGTCGCATTCCACCCCAGCCGCCATCCCAAAAAGCCCATATATTCCTCTCTGAAGTGACTGGGCGGTATCTCAGGAGATTGGTAACAAGCTCCGACTCTGCACGCAGATCGAGCTTTTCTGTGGGAATCGGCGAGACTCCGGGAGGCCAACCTGAAGCAGTATGTGTGGAAAGCATCGAGAAGGTGCGGCGTATGCACTAGTTAGCTGATAAGAGCAGAACTCCGCATGGTATTTCTACTCGGACTCCTCCCGTATTGGGCTATCGATATCCGGTAGATCGTGGAAGAGGTGCACAATTTGAGCGCCCTTGTATGACCGAGTGGAGCAAGAAGAGAGATGTACTTGTTTCACTGGATTAAAAATCGGTAACGGACTTTTGCTGACTCTGACGATCGGTCTTTTTACTTACAATCTCGATTTCTTGGTTATCGGTTGTCTGCCAAAGCACGGAAAAGTATCTCCGCTCGTACTGCGTCGTTTGATTCAGAAAGGGGCTGTGGTACAGTTCACCTACAAAATCCACCCTCGTAGGAATGTCGTCGGTCCAACCACCAGTCCACATTGCAAACGAACGCGTCGATATACTTCCTATGTTTCTCCTTGGATTTATTAATTGGTTGTTCGGATGGACGACCGACGAGGTAATTCCCATGCTCCAGTCTAGTGCGATCTACTCATCGTGCATCTTAGAAAAACTATGTTGTAGATAACGAAAAAGACATCCCTTTTACCGACTTGGTATGCTAGTACCCATATTCCCCAGTGCTCCGCTTATATGTATCACTGGAGTAGGATGGCAAAATGAGTTCCAAGTACCGAGATGCCATTCGTAGCGTCCTCCTCGACTTCCTGCGCGACATCGACGTCGCGTATCCCACCGTCATATACGACGAAGAATTTGCCCAGGGGTGCTGCAAGCTTGCTATTGAGCGCGGGTGTCCAGTAGACATTGCACAATCGCACGAATTTCAGCTTGCATTACACGGTGCCGTCGCTATCGCTACAATGACCTATGGGCACCTTGAAAATGTGACCACCCGCCAATACGTTTGCATCTATACGATCTGGCAAGTACTCACTTCGATCATGTTTCCTGGGACTAATCGTCCACATTCTAGTTTGATCTTCTTTGATGACCTAACTCGAACGGACGCTTCTATGGTTCGGGAGTTCCATCCCCGTTTCGCCAGCGGTAGGGCCCAAATGCACCCTTTGCTCGATCTCTTCGCGGATACCCTGAGGCGTTCATACGACCATTTCCTGCCGACTTGCGCCAATCTTGTTGTTTCGAGCTCCCTCGATTTTGTCACTGGTCTTATTGTTGACCATGATCTCCAGAATGCGCGGGTACATTTTTTCTATCACCATCCGTGTCATTTGTGACTTCGTCGTGATCTTCAGGTGAACAATAATGCGACCAGCTACCCGCGCTGGGTGCGCACCGTGATGGGTGTCTCCACGGCCTTTGTTATCTTTACATTCCCACCCGAAATTCCGTTGGCTTCATACATCCAAATTCTCCCGAACATGGTCAATTACATTGATGACGTCAAGTACGGCATATGAGCGCCTTTTTTTGTATGTTGCTGATATACTGCAGTGATCTTTTTTCGTTTTACAAAGAGGAAAGCATTCACGAGAACACTAATCATATTTCCTTGCTCGCCCAAATGACCGGGAAGTCTAAGCTGCAATGCATGAAGGACCTCGCCGCCTTCTCTGTCGATGGCAGGTATGCGTTTTCGATCGATTCCTAAACCAAGTCTGCGAATCTGATGTTTTCTTAGTCGTCGCTGCCGGGCGGTGCTGTCAGCGGATCCCAAGGCTTTGGAAATATACACCAATCACTTTCTGCAAGGATATATCGGGTTTCATGCCCTGGCGTACAAGCGTTATAAACTGGATGAATTGAACTTGGCGAACTGAGATGCTACTTCAAGTAAGGCATTGCCGGGTCGGACAGGCTCCGGGGGCATTGCGGTTTTGGAAGCTGTTGTCGCCTACTAAGCTCCCTGAGGGGGCGTTTCTTGGTCTTGGTCCCTAGATTGGTTCCGAATCGCACTGTCTGTGTATATAAACAAGGTCGAATGATTACTACTATGCATCGTATACCACCCCGTCACGAACACAACGCTTGTAAAACTCGAAGCACACGTAACGAGACACACTATTATGTTATCCATTTTGTCCATCGGGCAATTGGCATCTGGGACAATTATCCCCCTCCTCGCTATCGCGGTCGCGGCCGTCGTCTATTATGTGGGGCGACAGAAAGGAGCGAAATATCCACCGGGTCCAAAACCCGAACTTTTTTTTGGAAATGCACGTCAAGTTCCGAAATCCATGCAGTGGCTGAAATTTGCGGAATGGTCCGAGCAGTATGGTATGTCCCGCCGATTATCTACAACGTGTGACCGGTGATGACTGATCCTTGTCTTTGCCAAGGGGGACTTATTTTTTTCAAGGTGTTGCATATGCCATACATCGTTATCAATGATGGCGTAGTTTGCTACGAGCTTCTTGAGAAGCGGTCAAACATATATAGCGACCGCCCGCGGAACATCATGGCCAAGGATCTGTGAGTGCATCAGAATGATGGCCACGTGTTACAGATTTCTTATCGAACGCATAGTATGGGATGGGGATTTACAACGCTGTAAGCCTGGGTTCTTTCCCCTGTCTGATCGCCTTCGATTCATTATCAACAGGATGAAGCCATACGGTGAATCTTGGCGACAACACCGGAAGTTATTACATCAGTTTCTGAACGTGCGAGACCAGCAAACCAATCGAGACATCCAACGCCGTGCGGTCCACGAGTTTCTCAAACGACTCGGCGCCAATTCGGAAAACTTCCTCGACCAGACGAAGCAGTGAGTCGTCTTCCCCTTTTCATGTGTATTTTGATTATTCGGAGCTCCACTTTGACGAATGACTCCAAGTTTGGCAGGTTCGATTATCATGAAAGTGAGTAGCGGTCACAAGTAAGAGTATTTCCTGATTACCTTTGTTTTCCTTTTGAAAATAGATTGCATACGGATATGAGCTTGCTCCATCTGATGATTATTACGTGGCACTGGTAGAACACGCGGTCGAGGGTTTGATGGCTACATTTGGCGTGGGGTTCATGGTAAGTGCGACGAACTTCAAGCCTTATCGCTGTTTGTAATACATATTCTGAAACGTTAGGTTGATTTGCTTCCGATCTGTACGTCTTTCCGATACGATCTTTAGATCTCTGCGTTGATTTCTGCAGTAAAATATGTTCCTTCTTGGGTGCCAGGTGCAACCTTTCAACGTTTGGCGTCAGAATGGCTGAAGTCAGTAACCGCTATGGTCAACTTGCCGTGGGATGAAGTGATGCAGAAATGCGTGCGTATTCACTTTTTCCGTGAAATATAACACTTTATCTCCGCAGCAGAGCAACGGGGAATCTCCAAGATGTTATTCTTGTTTGATGATCGATGAGAATGGGGGTACCAGTTGCGGTTCCGCAACCAGGTTGCTTATCAAGGAAACTGCCGCAACACTCTATGCAGGTGAGACACTTTCTCCTTTGGCCAGTCGCTTGTTTTTAATCCCATCGCCTCAGCTGGAGCGGACTCCGCAAGCGCTGTCATATCTTCGTTCTTCCTTGCTATGACATTGCACCCTGAGATATTTTCAGAAGCACAAACGGAGATGGATACCATGGTCGGTCGAGATCGCCTTCCCGAACTGTCTGATCGGGAAAAGCTTCCGTTCTTGGAGTGCATAATCAAGGAAGTTTATCGTTGGAACCCACCTGCGCCGATTGGCGCAGCTCATAGACTGATGGAGGACGACATCTATCAGGGTTACCTAATCCCAAAGGGTAGCGGGTTGATAAACCAGGATCATGTTACATGCTCACTGATGATCTTGATAGGAACTACTATTGTCACAAACATATGGGCAATGACCCACGATCAACACGTGTACCCTGATCCAATGAGGTTCGATCCCCACCGCTTTTCCGGCCAATGTCCGTGCCCAGATCCTAGAGCTTTTGTCTTTGGATTTGGACGACGTCGGTGAGATGACACCAGTTTACATTCCGTCAACCACCTAACCACGCGGTACATAGCTGCATTGGTGAAGGTTTTGCCGAGAGCCTTATATTCCTCACCGTTGCTTCCATTATCTCCTGCTTCGACATTAAAAGGGCGGTCGTGGACGGTAAAGAAGTAGAGCCGCGTGTCAGCTATCCTTATTTGGTTGGGCATCCAGCCTCATTCGAGGCCCGCGTCGAGATGAGAGACAGGCTTTCCCAGGCGTTGATTGATGTCGCGATAGGGCCCGAAGTAGAGGGATTGTAGATCAGTCAACATTTGATCCTATCAGTGTGTTTGTACATAGTTATCGAGTCCCTCCTCAAATGATTCTGCTTATGTAATCATGTCTGACATGTTTTCTCTTGGTCTCTTACTTGTTCGACGCAGAGCCCACACGATCAAAATTTACTCTACGTGGTCCTGCACATCGAATCCAACACCGCCGGCACTTCTAACGCGATGTCGTGTGAGAAACCAATCAAATTTTAGAATCAGTTATGTTCTACTTGCAATCTGTTTCTGTTAACCCAAGTTAAACATCTGCGACCAGTAGAGAAAAGCTAAACGCACCACTTTCAGTCTTCGTAGTTAGCACTGTTTTCATCAATTCGTGGAATTTATTCCAAAATCCATCGACACGATCGTGCTTCAGCCGAAAAACAACATCAATTCCACCTTTGTTTGTGGTCCACGTGCCGTCTTTCTCCAACGTCGGGTTTGCTGGGAGCATGGAGAGAAAGTGCTCTCCGGAACCTATAAATAGATTAGCTTATCGCTGTGTTAAGGAAAATATCCTCAGAACCGTAAACATAAAATCGAACCCCTGTAGTCGGAGAAAATTACAGCCCAGCATTTTGTACGGGTCCAAAATTACTTACGGCCAGTGAAGCCAAAGTCTACATTGAGCAGTGGAATCCTATGGAAGCTATCAGGCACGGTCGCTCCTGATCACAAGCGCGACGCACTTATGCAACGCGTTTACGTATACCATCGTATCTGGAGAATGTATATTAAGGTAGTCAGGAGTGAGGCCCGGGCGACGTAGCATCTGGGAGTGTAAGCCAAGGATACGACGCAAATTTTCTGGGTCGCGCGCAAAATTCATCGACTTGCGCAGGGCATCAGCAAAGTCCCTTTGATTGTGGTGAGTTCGCCAACCATGACAGCATCAGAGCGCACAAACCAAGGAGCAGCGTTTTCTCTCAATTGTTCAGTAGCGATTGTTTGCATACAGTTACCCATCGTGGTCTATGAGGCCCAGTCATCAATTCTGGAAGTTCGAATCAATCAATTCCTTACAGACGGTAATGCTGGGTGAATTCCTCGAGTCTGAATAAAGTAACAGGACATCAACAACATAGCAATCAGAGCGATGCGGTGTTACCATACTCCTATAATGTACGCGACTCTCTCCACGCTGACAGGAGAGACTGACGCGATGCAGGCGCTCAAAAGACCGACTACCGCATCCGCTTCAGAGATGCGCGAAACTTCCGGAACAGTAACTATCACCAACGCAAAAACATCAAAATGGACGCACCTTTGGTACTGCTGGACACCCATGCATAAATCGCGCGGACTTCCATGGCAGAAATTCGTACAGCGATACGCGAGGTCGCGGAGAACATGTTTCTGAATAAAACAGGAAGGGCCAAATTTTGTATGGCGTGTTCTTGGTGGTACAAGAGGGGCAACACCTCCGGGATAGTATCTTCTGGTATTGTTGGGTCTGGTTCGTCGTACTTTTCAAACGAGGGCATAAAACTCGGCTGGATTCCTTGGTAATAAAGTGAAAGCGAATCTACCCAGTGGGTCATGGACGTGCAGTCGCCTGTCAAATTCGAGGACATTAGGGTTGATGAGCAGCTGGAAATGCAAGATGGTAGAACCTGTTACAGATCGGACGTCGTCTCGATTTCAGTAGAGTACGGTGATAATTGATGACCAACCTAAGATATGGCACCAACCTAGCAAAGGAAAGTTAGACCCCTATCGGAAACGTGAGAAAGTCGACATACCAATGGTCAAAGTTGTTTCTCCGTTGCCTTCTACAACCTTGAGCGTGAGTAAAGGATGTTCTCCGGAAGCGTTGGAGCCACGGTCGAGTACGAATGGATGTCCATCGACGTAATCCGGATGTTTCTGCGTGCGTGTTATTGATGGTGAGTTGGTTCCACGACATGACCTCGAACCTCGTGGTCAAAGTCGTCTGACATAATACTCGGGCGAGTTGTGACCCCGAATGTGATGGGAATCCCAGCATTCTCGTTGAATACAAGATTCCACTGACCAGACAACTTGTCGAAGTTGAGACGCCCAACTCCTGTGAGCAGCTTGTTCAACTTCTATGCAGGTGATCATCATTCGCTGTTGTTACCATAGTAATAGTCCCGTATATTTTGAGCTAATGCATCGCATAACTTCTCTTCATCCAGCCTCCCAGGCAGCACCCAAACAAAGTCCATCTAGAAAGATATATTCACCATGCATAGCGCGACAACGATGTGGCTCACCCAATCAGGAATAAGATCCGTAGTCTGCAGCGGAACGCCCGGCCTCTGCCATACTGACGGATGCACAGGTTTGACCCAACGAACCTTGACGCTCATGAGGGGCTTTGGACAGGTAAGTTCGTTCGTACACTGGAAGTCGCTGACTCGGAGGAACAAGTGTCAGGCAGGATATCCAGTTTCCAGACACCAACGTTTCATCCCTTATCGTAACTTCTAGGCGGAGTCGGAACTAGTTTACGGTGTTTGATAGGTCCACCAAAGGTTCTACCTTTGTTTGTCCAGTAGGTAGCAGATTTGAGGTCCAGAGCCAGACCCCTCGCCGAAGCCGTGGGCCAGTCCGGTGACACGCCAGCTAATACAATGATTCGAATCTGGCTGGGAACCGTATAGCACTGAGCGCCAAGTAGTCCTAGTCAACTTCGAGCCTGAGCCTATCTGAGCGAATTTTGTTGGCATCTGCCACCCAAACTGAGTGTCTTCGCGCAGGCATCGAGATTCGCGGCGCTTGTTTGTAAATGCTCAGCAAATGGCGGCGGTAAGACTTAACTGGACTTTTCGGTGGTGTTCGAGAAAGGGGAAGAAGTCGAAAGGGCACGGAGGTTTCCGAACCTAGATGCAATCTACGCACTTACGAAGTTGTCCTTTTCTTGAATCCTCGTTTATTGTCCTATAGGGCTACCGGGCCCTTTGCTGGACATTTTAGCTGTCCTTGCAAGGAAGATATAGTTGATCATCGGGTCCATATAACTCCGCATTGTAAATTTCATGTTTCGATTAGCAATATGTAGTGAGACCCGAGCTTACTTCAAGGTGGTGAGCAGGGGCTGCAGGACTGCCTCACACAAGGGGATAGATACCCACCTTAAAAGAGCACATGTTTACGAACCCTTCGAGCGACATCTCATTGGTCCCGAAGGTGCGACCTTCGGCAAGCCCTGACTACTCTTTTCCCCGCTGGGAATCATGTCGTTAGGAGCACTACATATGCGGGGCATTCTGACTGTTTCGAAAATCGATGTTTCTAACTCGGTAACAGTAATTTTCACAGTGAAACTGGTATCCTCAACTATCCAGATATTTTATGAGTCATCCTTTATGATCAAGCGCTTCGACGATCAGCGGCAACCCGAGTGATGTAGCCCCCTCTATGCTAGGGAACTGGAGTCCCGATTGCCTCCAACAGATCGGCTTGTCAGAGGACGAGAATCTGAACGAGGGCAGCAGAACGGAAAGCGCGACCTCTGCAGACACCGGTCAGGTCGACGACGTTCTAGACACAGGGCAAACGCGCTCACTGAGTTCAAGTTGAGTGAATCTAAAGCTACGGACACTAGTTAGGTCCTGAGTGGCGTGGTGACGAGGGAAATAGTTACCCGCTGCAATGAAAATCAGCGTGTAGCCCTTCACGATTGACAAGAACTTACAGACAAGCCGACCCACCCCCCCAGAACGTCATCCTACATTGACATGAATATTAATGGTTTGCATTTCTATATAATAGATCGCTCACATATTCGAATACACGCTGGGGAGGCGCGTAGTTACAACCCTTTCGGGCAAGGGGGACAACCAACGCTCCGGCTTGAATTCGAGCGCATCGGGACCCCAGATTGTCACCGACATGTTTGCAATTAACAACCCTCCGAACGCAGTTCTGAAATAATAGGGAAGGGCCCCACGTTAAGTTTCAACCATCACGAATGACTCACGTTCCTGCAGGTATATGGACCTCGTGGATTTCGTGACCATCCTTTCCTATGATTGGCTTTGATAACGGAAGTGTCGTGTCTTTTGCTGCACTGTTGGGTTGCGTTAGCTACCACAGTGACAACAGCACGAAAGGCGCTCTCACGTTCTCAAGTTCAATGGCACAGGTGCATATCTGCATGGAAAGTTGAAATGTATCTAATTTGATTGTAACAGGTTACGCTCACAACCGCAACGTCTCGCGGCAGAACGCGTCGAGAAAAGGCATTTCTGACAGCGTGTCATAGTCGATTTCAGTGCCTGCTGCTAGATTTTCGCGGGCAGCAGCAAATTCTTGACGAAGTCGGTCTTGGATCTCCGGTTTAAGGGCCAGGATATGGAGCATTCGAGCCAGCGCTGAAGAAGTCGTATCCTTCGCTGCGAAGATTAGTCCATTCATCATTCCGAAGAGCTGAGAATCTGGCAATCGATCAGATTCTCTTTCTTGGATATTTGCGCGCACTGTGGGTCATATATCAGTGTGGGTGGCATTGCATTGAGGAAAGAACCCATACGCAGAATGCTCATGATGTCTTTTCCCTCCGCGATCTGTTCTTTAACGGCAGTCTCTCCCTTGCTGATCGCGTCGCGTTTGGTCTGGATGACTTGTCTCGCGTTGATATCCATAATCTTGATGATGTGCATAAGCTTTTTCATTGTGTGAAGCGGGACAATGTCAGCCAGAACACGCCTCAGTCTCATAGGGAACCAAGGGGCCATCCGCCTTGCAACTGGGATCTGAAATGACAACGGGCTAGTGGAATATCAGAATCACAAGAATAAGAATAAGAAATAACGAACAGCAAGTTCTTTACTGCAGATGTATACTCGTTATTCTCTTCTGCAGTCAGTTTGTCGAAGCTATGGCCTTGATTTGTCTTGTTAGGCAGACTCTTGCTCTATCCTAAATACCCCCTTACCTAGACCACTTTGCCCAATCAACTCCAGCGCGGCTCGCGTGGTCCACGATAACATGTCCACTTCTTGTGGCCCTGATTCAACTACGGATGCTATAGCATCTCGTAGCTGTAGATCACCGTCAGACCTAATGAAAGTCTTAAATTGAGGACAAAAACCTTTCGAGTCACGGTATAGAAGATTGGCGTCAGGTTCCTCATATGAGCCGTGGAAAAGGCGGGGTTCATCATCTTTCTTTGTTTTCTGTGAATTTCTCCTGCACAAAATTTGAACTGAGAATCGATGATCATTCAGTAAAACCTACCGCTTGTACTAGTGAGACCCTCCCCAAAGATGATGCTGTTTGTCCTGTTCCCAATTGTCGGGCGAGTTACATTCTGCTGCCACCTCAAAGGCAAGGTAAAGACGTACGCGAGTACCTCAGCCGGCTGCAGCCAAATTGAGGCATCCTTGATTGCAATACAATACAACGCTAATGGATCAGACACGAAGATGTCACGTCCCTAGCCGTGATGTTCATTCCTTGGCCTGACCTGGTCAAGATGACGGAAACATACCCCGAATACGCCACGTAATCTAACCAAGCCGCCATATCGGGATGTTATGTCCCGCGTAAATTGGACTCCATCCGTGGGATGGAAGAGCTGTTCTCTGTGTCCTGTGGTACAGATCGCGGTAGTATGGAGAGATGGAATTGCAAACACACACTGCCTACCTTTCACCCAGGTTTGTGCCGGGGGTCCTCGTACATTGTCAAATGCCCGTAGAACCCGGCCCTTGGACACCCACCACAACACGGGCACGGATAGCGAAAGCCAGATCCATATGTTGAACGACATTGATCGAGGACAGAGTCTGTTGCAGGGGAAGTGTTGCAGAGAATCAAGCTACCGCCGAAAGACCCTTAACGGAATTCTCACAAGAAAGTTGTTCGGCCTGAAATGACATTCTCCATATGGAAACGCGAGTAATCGAATAATCGATAACGAACCTCATCAGGGGAAGTGTACTTCTGTGTCTTCTGGGTTCTTTTCGGGCGTTGTGTTTCATGTACTTTTGCATCGCCTTGAGGGCGTCTAACTTGGCGTTCCATCTCTCTTTCACATAAGATCCTTGTGGTTGATCGGATTCATCCGAAGATCGCCTTTGGCCAAGCTCATAAACCAGTGCTGCCATTTTTACTGACGGGTGTGATATCGACTGGCTTTGCTCATTACCATCATGTTGGAGGCTGTTTATGTCGCCCTGATTGCGACACTCGTATGGTTCGTGACAACAGGTTTGCGGTGGAAGGGTAGGCATCTGCCTTTCCCGCCAGGCCCTCACCACCTTCCTTTCTACGGTTCAGTGGTAAGCTTCGAGGACAAAATTAGGTTCGTTGCGATTGTGCTTAACTGGCCCCCTGGCCAGTTCCGCAGGACGCACATGTACCAAGCCGACAACTTCGCTCGGTTTGGTGAACAATTTCAGTCAGATATCATCGGCATCAAAGAATGGGGAAACTGCACCATCGTGCTCAATTCGTTTGAGGCAGTAAACAACATTTTGATACACAACTCGAACCGTTCTGCTAAGAGGTGCGTGCGAATTGCTTTGTAAACACGAGGGCTGGGTCAACATTCGGACGTTGTTCTAGACCTCCCACTTGGCGAAATTTTCGAGATTGGTGACGCCATGAATTAATGGTTTTACTTATTGCTAAATGACGTATAAAGGGGGGGATTACACACGAGCATTCCGCATCTTGATTACGGAGGTATGGATGGATACGGCTCGTTTATAGTTCTCGTGGCATAGCTCATTCTTAATCGTAGAAGGATGGAAAGCTCGCCGACAAACATTCACTCGCCTGGTTTCCTCTTCGAAGTTGCCAGATCACGCACCGGTTCAGCTTAAGACCGCGCAGAATATGCTCTTGTCGATGCTTGACGAACCTCAGAAATCTGTCCTTCTCTTTCATGAGTGAGATTTGCAAGAGACTCTAATCCGCCCAACCATCACTGATTTCCTTTCAGAATGATTGGACAGGTAATTCTGACCTTGGTATACGGAATTCCAAAGTTGCCTGAAGGGGAATCACACCTTGCATTGGCCGAGCGCGCGCTCGGGGGGATATTGTTTACGTTTACGCGTGAATTCAATTTTGCGTGCTTTCTCAATGAACTCAGTAGTATGCCTCGAATATGTCAGATTTCATAAGCGCTAACGCTGTATGCCCTGTTAGGATGGATACCACTCCCCGAACGGCTATTCCCAGTCGTGAAAAAGTGTAGAGTCAACAGAGAGGATGTCGAAAGTCAGACATACATTCCTTACGAGGAAACTAAACGCCAACTAGTATGTTTCTTGCCCTTCTTGGGAAAACGAGCCGCAAATTGACATTCTAGATGGCGGATAATGTCGCAAGTTCATTCGTAACTGACATACTCAGGAGTGGAGATGTTGACGCTGAGCTCGATATTATCCTTCGCGACGCAGCTGGTTCCCTTTACTCAGGTATGCTCGGTTGGGCTTGTGTGCCTTTGTGTGGGTTGACTAGTAACCTCAGGTGCTGTTATCGCTACCGGGAGTTTGCTTTTTACATTCATGATGTCAATGGCATGGTAAGTTCTGTCGGGCAATATTGCTCCGTCTTCTTCACCTTCCTTTGCAGGTTTCCGGAGGCCCAGGCTAAAGCTCAAAAGGAGCTTGACGCACTACTCGGTCATGGAAATCTACGTGAGGCTCTGTGCCCGATTTCTATTCTTTTTCCCCGCCAACTAATGGATCATCTGTATATAGCAACGACTTCTACTTGTAACCCGTCAAATATTCCATACACGTTTGCCGTAGTAATGGAAATGATGCGGTGGCGACCCCCGGTATGGATGGGTGAGTATTCGCCGCAGACGATTATGTCATGGTCCTGAGGACACAACAGGACTCGACCATTCGAGCGATGTTGATGAAGAGTATAATGGATATGGTATCCCAGCAAGATCGGCATTGGTCGCAAATCTAAAGTAAGGACCTGTATTCGTCTTTCCTCGACATTTAACAATGCAATGCTTTAGAACGATTCTCCATGATCCCAAAAGATTCAAAAACCCGGAGGACTTTGACCCAGAACGGTTCCTCAAACCCAGTGGCGAATTTGACCCTAGTGTATTTGATCCCCGCCAGGTCATATTTGGGTTTGGAAGAAGGACATGGTGAGTGTCCATGTATAGATGATCTCTTGTACTAATTCAGATTTTCAGTCCAGGACGAGGCATCGCGTTTACCTCGATGGTCATAACTGTAGCATCGACGCTTTCTTGCTTTGACATTGTTTCTCATCATGGGCCTGATCAACGTTCAGCGGGAATCACTTCCTTCTTAGCGACGGATATACCTTGGTACACCGTATTCTGTCTTCCTCTGTTCGTCGTGAGACTGACAATGCCACTACCAGGAAATTTCCTTATGATGGTATCTCAATGAAGGTACGATCCGAACAAGCCGCCACTGCCATCAGGTCGGCCGTGCAGTCACCCTCCATTGCGTGACTTCGCTGTAGTAGATCCACCGATCAGAGTGCAGCGCCATACATTGAATGATCCAGGCCCATGACTCACTTTGTCGCCTCATTCTTTTTCCAACACTTTGTTTTCCACTCCTCTGTAAACCAATAGGCGTCTGAATGAATGAACTATTATATATCCGGCAAACGTCCATGATTCGTTTTCTCGCGCACGGCTTGCATACATCACAATTCAGTAAATTGGATCGATACGAGTATTCGAGTCTCGACTCGTTTTGCATTACCTCAAGCCTTCATTCTCTACACCAATATCAGTCCTCAATGTCACTTGCATTGTCATTCCTACTGAGCACGTCATGGTGTGTAGGTTTTTTTCCCCTACATCCACTACAGCCCGTTCCGCGTCGATGAGACTCGACGACGCAAACACTGGCGACACGTTACTTCCAGTGGTACCTGCCGATCGAGACTACGAAATCGCGGACCACACAGTCACTACTAGGTTCACGGCGACGGTTCACGATGTGTGCAACAACTTGGCATCACCTAAAGGGATGCACTGGGCGCTGGACATCATCACAATCGCCGTCGTGATGAAACGCATGCCAGTGCGACCGTGTCAATTCTTTTCCAGAACTTTATCTCCCTCTGGATGAATTATTACGGCGAACAACCATTATTCGCTTGTACGGCATTCCGTGTTTAGACTGATAGCTGATAACTTATCGGACCCATGTCTTCTTTCTTTTCCTCTGTCCATTGTGTCTGTCACGGGTCAACGCCTAAGGTATGTTCCCCAAATCCTACCTTGCTGAACTAACTCGTAGTTTAACTCTGTCGTAGGCGCGACAACAATGGTCAAGGGAAACCCAACCATGACATCCTTCATCTCCGAACAGGGATCTGAACCTGAGCCAGGACGACCTCGTGTCCTAGGCGTCGCATCCCACATCTACGTCATCTCCCTACCCCAACGGCAAGACAGACGTGCACATATGGAACGCATCCGTACGGCTCTCAACCTCTCTTGGATAATCATCGACGCGACGCCGTTCACCAACCCGCTCATACATCGTCTCCTCGACTGGGTAGTTCACCAGCGAGGACAGACCCCGCTGCTCGGCGGAGATAATTCAAGCATGGGTACAGACACCATCACGAGCACCAACTTTGCATTCCGTTGGCCGCGTGACATCGACGCGCTGTCCGTCCTGATCCACGAACCTCTCCTCCCCTCGGGATCAGATCTCTGGACGAACGAACCCCCTCCGTCACTCATAAAGCCCTCTTCTCCAGACTCACCCCCATCGCTTATGAATGCTGTCGACGACTACGCGATGCCGA
>JBBPRA010000036.1:0-90840 GCA_038092775.1 Boletus rubescentipes
CGCGGATTTGTCCCGAGCGTCGTCGGAACCTGTGGCAAGCACGCTCGAAAAGATTCTTGATCTCCATACGTCCAAACGCATGAAACCTTCTCTGCACCCGTCTAGGCGTCCAGACATTCCCAAAAAGCCCAAGATGGGTGTCAGCATACCGAGCCAACAGCGATGGCTGTTCTACTGGTCACAAGTTGTATCTGGAAAGGGACCACGACTGTTCCCAGCGGAGGGCTATCCCGAACATCAAAAAACACCACCGGAAAGGACGCCCCAAATTAAACTCACCAAGCTCACGATTCGAATGCGTGAACCATCAGGCATACAACCCCACCTTGTACAGGCAGCCAGTGTGGTGATTACAAGCGCCGGAAAAGGACGTGCAGTGAGTGAATCGACGACAGGAAGGCTCTGGGCTTCTCTGGCACGATATAATGACCGACTTGTCGACGAGCTCGAACAGTGGGAGAAAGAGTCGCGCAGCCCGGCTGAGTCCAGTCCCTTTAAGAACGATCAATGGGACAAGGCAAAGATGATACGTAGTTTTGCACAGATGGGCCTATTAGACATACAACCGACTCAACAAGGTGAAAGTGTATGTACTATCACTTCCCATGCTGACCTGTTCTGATGTTCAGTGCTGCAGAGGAGGCCAGTTTCGACTTACGTTCTGCGTCCTCTTGATAGAGCCAATGGGGATCAGGAATTCGACGAGCTACCACCCGAGTCGAGTCATGAAAGTCTCCAACAGTGCACATCACCGTCTGATTCTTATGCCCTCGTCTCGCTGCCGGTGGAAGAAGACCAGTCACAGGACCCATCAGGTATCCTGCTTGAAGCGAATCGCGAACTTCGTATCAAACTTTTTATGGGCGAGGTCGTTCACTTGCTATACATTTGGAACGACAAACGTACTCATCCACTACTCACAGGTCGCTCTCGGATGGGTGTGGCTCATACCTGCATTTCACATGTCGCCCGATTCTCCGACATCCGGTCTTGTTCTTTCCAATGATGACATTGATTTTGCGATTGGGATCGGTAAGGCGCTGGTTGATATGAAGATTTCGTTTATCTGGCATTCGTGTAAACAGAGTTGATGAAATTCCTTTCTTTCGTCTCCAAGTCCAACGATAACGAGATGGTTTCCCCATTTCCAGGGCGACCGCTACGAGAGAGCACCACCGTGTGTTTGAGACTTTTGCGTCCATAACGATACCCAAAAACCATACCCCCCTCTCTCAGCAAAGGTGAGGTATAGGCTACATTAAGAATTTTTTTTTATCTGCGCGATCAAGATCCTGCGAGGGTGTGCCTCGTCTTCGAAACAGTGATACTAGTGGGGACAGCGAGAGAAAATAGCTTTGCCTTGGACACGATCTGTCAAGATTAGCAAAACAGAATGGAGACTCAATACTTTACTGCAAGCGCATTACGTTTAGACTTGATGCGAGCGACGATGCTGTCCAAAAGGTTTCGCCCGGCACTCAGCGAGATGCATGCAGTCGCTCATCAGTGCTAGGTTCGCGGCACGATCCGAGGTTGGGCCACCCCGGCAAAAATTTAAAAGTGGAGGATAATTCAGGCTATAGCGACAGTCCGCTTGCGAGAGTGGATGAATGATTAGCAGTTGTGACGCACCCTTCTACGTTAATCCGATAATCGGGCCGCAGGCTGAGGCTGAGGGTATGTGTAACCTTGTGAACCCTGTCTTGAACCACGACCTCAGGGCCGGGGCCCGCGTGCCACCTTCTTGCCATTTCTACTTGGAAGTTAACGTGAAGCTTCAAGGTTCGTTTACTTCTGGACTCGATCAGGACAGCCTCATGATAGATGAAAACATTGTAAACAGGCCGATGGTCCGGATTCTGCCGGCGAACCTATGTGCATGAACACTGCCAGAACAGGGTTCACATCAAACGACCCAGATGGGTATGTGGACAAAACGCCAATTAAGCCCTGCATAGTGCATCAGATTATTGCCGCTTCAAGGGACAGACATGCATGGGAAATGTTGTCCATAGCAGTGAGATCACAATCAACGTGATCGGAGGCTTTCAAGGCTTCAAAGCATCCACTGTCTCAGTCCTGCCGATGAGCTTGCGCTTGGGCCCCCTCAACCTCTTGTTAGTGTCCGCCTAGTCAATTACCCATGCTCCCGTTCGCCCTCAAGGTCGTATGGTTCTGTCTCTCATTCACAGGTAAGATGGTGAGCTTGTTATGAAGGATGTCTCTTTAAGCGCGTCCACAGGCATCATCGCATGCTGGGTCGTGCTCTGCATGTTCTCAAGGGCCATCGGTAGCTACTGGGGCCCAGTGTTGTACAGTGTCTTTGCAACGCTACTGCAAGGAATATTCTGTCTCGGTGCGGCGCTCCATGTGATGGTCTTGAAGAAACGCATTGCTTATCCGCCTTGTATAGGAATGATTTACGACATGAATCCATTTCAAATGCCCAAAGCTTTCTGTATCGGTGAGCGTGTTGGTTTACTAGATGAGCCACTTGTTGAATCGTATGATGCAGTTCAGACATTCGTAATCTATTATTCTGCGTGGTCTCTCACCGGTGTCTGTGCCGCGTTCACGTTTGCCACGTCCAGTTCTGTACTATGGCCTTCAGTTACGAACCGTCCATCTACCACGTACGTAAAGTTGGTTCACTTGTAGCGTCACTCCACGAAAGATGCACTCCTCCTCTAGGACACTTGCATGGAAAACAAAATATTACCTTCCTATCTTTGTGTTCCCCCTCGCCTGCCTATCCATCTCAGTCCCAGTTCTGCTAAGTGTAAATGCCATTCAACCCTCGGACGACCTCCATTGCGATGCAAGCCATCCCGAATGGTAAGCTGACCAAGCAAGCTGATATGGGCCTCTCATCTAAATTTCGATCCATGCAGGGGCCGTTTTCTTGGATATGCTGGCTTCTCTATGATTCTTACCATCCCCTGCTTATTCCTCTCGACCGCCGCTGCCCGCAGAGTACATCAACTACATCGTGACATGCAACGCACCCACTATTCATTCAAGTACAGTACAGGTCATTTTCATTCGAGGTCACAGATGAGCAATGAACGGAACCTCCCCTCGGTAAAGAGCCCCATCACAACGCCAAGCAACACAACGCCAACTTCCGTCGACCCTGTAATGCTGTATTCCTCGCGACCGACAAGTGCCAGAGGAGACGAGTCCCCTTACGACGACCCGGCTGTGTCATCCCCTCCAACGTTTGGCGCGCTTTCCACGTCTCCAATACGATCTGAAGCATGGGAAGCCCTTGGTTCGAATGAAGAGGACGTTGGGCTTGATCCCCCGAGGCAGATGGAAGGCATGATGTTGTCCTGTAAGCTGCATCTACTACACCGGATATGGTACAAGGTTCTGCGATTAACAATGGACTATCAGCAACGACGCGGGTTACGCCACTTCCAAAACCCAATCTCGCGCCGGCCATCTGGCGGCTCATTTTGTTCCAAATGTAGGGACTCTCGGAGGATGATTCCAGCGTGATGCTGATGTGGCGTTTGATTGCAGGGCGTTCTTTATCACCCAGTGTCTTGCTGCGTTGTCGACTGTGATTGATGTCGCGCAACACCAACCGACGCCGACGCCGTTTGGTTCGCAGCATGTTGCACTCGTTCTGGCGGGCTGGGGACCTGCCGTCGTTTTTGGTGAGTGCACATGTGTGGCATGCATTTACCTACAGCTAACCCGATTCGACAGGGCATCTACCGGCTGTTCGACGCCAACTGATGTTCTGGAAAAGATAGTTTAGAGTCTACATATTCCATGTATGATATGATATAGCTTCGGAATACGCATATGAATGTAAAACTTGAAGTTGAAACTGACATAGCGTGCTATAAACTCCAACGTTGATTGGCACCCTAGTCCTAATAAACATTTCAGAAGGCTTCTAGAGAGCCCGAGGCGGCGTCAGGCGATAACCTTATTCGTCGAGACATTGCGGCGATAGGCATGCGCCTGCTGGGCTGCGCTGGGGCAAGTTTTGGGCAATGTCAAGCCAAATTTGAGTCCGGAAACACGGACAAATTTAAACTTTTGCAATGTGTCCCCAATACTTTTGAACGCGTGCACCAGCGCTTTCTTCACGTCGTTGCTCGTCGCAAAAGTACCTGTTATTTGAAGCTGGATGCTTTTCATGTCTTGTGTATACGCGCTGGTAGTCGGTTCTTGGTGAAGACGTGATGCATTATTTAAAAACGAAAAACGAAAAGTGCACAGGTACGCGCGCTCCGGGCCCGAAGCGGTGGCAACCCCAAAGAATTTTACACGACATAAAAACCGGCTATGCATTGACATTTTCCTTGTCTTTTGCTCTTTGACCATCTACCCTTTCCATGTCGTCGGTGCCTCCAGCCGTCTCCTCGCCGCCAGACATGGCGACCACCACTCCTCCCATCACGCCCAAGTCCGTTGACGCTGCACAAATTGTTGAAGACCCGGACCACTTGCCCGCCGACGCCAACATTCCTGACAACTATGTCTCTTACACACTCAAACACCAAAAGGCATTGCCTCCCGTGACATGGGAGAATCTCTTGGAGAACCTCAACTGGCTCCACGTCGGCATTCTTGGTTTGACCCCACTCTTGGGGTTCACCGGCGCGTACTACACCCACCTCAGGTGGGAGACGGCTCTCTGGGCCGTCGTTTACTACTACATGACCGGCCTTGGTTTGTGTTTTCTTTTCCGTCGCGAATGTCGTTGATGTAGTGTCTCAGGCATAACTGCGGGCTACCACCGTCTTTGGGCTCACCGCTCGTATAACGCGTCTAAGCCCCTGCAATATGCTCTTGCCCTCTTTGGCGCTGGTGCTGTTGAGGGTTCCATCAGATGGTGGGCTCGTGGCCACCGTGCTCACCACCGGTATACGGACACCGACCTCGACCCTTACAATGCCCACAAAGGGCTACTGTGGTCGCACATTGGTTGGATGATCTTGAAACCTCGCCGCAAACCCGGCGTGGCGGATGTCAGTGATCTGTCAAAGAATGACATTGTCAAGTGGCAACATCGCCATTACCTCAAGTTGGTGTTCATCATGGGGGTCTTTTTCCCGACTCTGGTTGCTGGTCTTGGCTGGGGTGACTGGAAGGGTGGTTATGTATATGCTGGCTTATTGAGATTGGTTTTCGTCCATCATGTAAGTGATTGGAATGGGTAGTAGTCTGAATGCTCACGTCCTCTACAGTCCACATTCTGTGTCAACTCTCTTGCTCACTGGTTGGGGGAGACGCCTTTTGATGACAAGCACACTCCCCGTGATCATGTGATTACTGCGCTAGTCACCATTGGGGAGGGATACCACAACTTCCATCACCAATTCCCCATGGACTACCGGAACGCGATCAGGTGGTACCAGTACGACCCCACCAAGTGGTTCATTTGGGTCTGCCAACAGTTTGGGCTTGCATCGCACCTAAAGGTACAGTCGTTGCATAGACTCGGTGATCAATACCGGTTGACCCATTCTGTAGACGTTCCCTGACAATGAGGTCCGTAAAGGTCAACTTACCATGGAACTCAAGCGTCTGCGTGAGACTCAGGAGAAGCTCTCTTGGCCATCTGATAATAGCCACCTTCCCGTGATCAACTGGGAGAGCTGTGAGTGATCTGCGTGGAAACGTGCCTCTTTTCATTGACTCGTAGATAGACCAAACCCAGGCCAAGACGCGTCCCTTGATCTCTATTGCTGGTTTCATTCATGATGTGTCCGACTTCCTTGATGAACATCCAGGCGGCCGGCATCTTTTGACCAAGCACATTGGTAGGGATGCTACCACTGCCTTTTTCGGCGGTGTATACGACCACAGCAATGCTGCACACAATGTACGTTTTGCTGCGCTCATTGGGATCATTCAAATGTATTAAGAGTTTTGATAGCTGCTGGCAATGAAGCGAGTAGGAGTCCTGCACGGTGGCTCGCCACATGGTCTTGAGGACAAGAGTATTCCCCCAAGCCAGCGCCTCCGCATTGCCCATTACAACGAACTGAGCGCGAGCGGATACAGCTCAGCTGCTCTCTCGGATGGTGAGGGTCTCATGGGATAGTTGACACGCATTTAGATATTGGAAGGGGATTGGTAGAAGTTTTCAGCATAGCAAATAATTTGCATTCGTGAGGGTGTTCCACGAGCATACAGTTGTTAGTAGTTACGATACATGCATGCTTTGCGATGCCTTGTCATGCCTTCAATGAAGATAGATGATCACTTTCAGATCTCGTGGCCGAGGACTCCTCGATACTGGTAGCGTGGTCGAGGTGAGGTGAGCTTAGTTGGGTAACTACGAGGCTGCGACATGTATCAAGTCACCAAGGTCACCGTTCGCAGAGCACGGGAGAGCCACGTAACAATATTTTCCACATACCGCGGACCACTTGAATTTTTGGGGCTGCCATCAGAAAAAAAAAATCAGGGTCGTTACTGTCCTGTCCCGCTTTTCTACGATTTGAGTCACGGCCTGTCCTTGAACACGTCACGGAACTGGCGGCGAAGTCGTCCGTGCGCAGGAGCTTCCTTTCGATGCTGTCAATTCAATACCGCAAGCAGGCGGCCGAACTGCGGTCAAGCTGTTCATTCACGAGCTTTTCGGGGCTGAAGAGTCCAGGCTTGTCGACGTTGCTAAGTGGCAGTTTCGAGTCCGTCGGTAGACGGTCATTGATACTCGATTGCGGTAGGTGTATGGGAATTTTCGTCATCCTAGATTGATCTAGAAGACGAGAAGGTCGACGGCGAACACACGGTGATCGATGAGTGCGTTCGGTCGAACTGCAAGATGAGTCGGCGGCCAATTGGTCTTGGTTGGCGTCAATTCAGTCTGTGTGTACCTTGAAGTCATGAAGTACCGCACGTTGTAAGTATATACATAACCCCGCCGTTGTCTGATCTTATCGCATGTAGCATGGCGATTGCCGGAATTTACTTACGCGAGCGCAGAAGCTAAGAAAGGACAGAGTGGATGTTGCGATGGGACCAACCGAAGCGTGGGGATAGGCACAAGAAGCCGCGCGCTGCACTGGGCCAGCACAGTCTTGAGAAGCCCATCAACCCGTCAATCCGCTCCCCTCCCCGCCTCTTCTTCCTACCGCCACCCTTTCACGCAACACAAACCATGGCCCCAAGACGACTAAAGACGGACGACGACCCCCTCACCCGTGCTATTGCCCCCCCGCCAAACGAATCGCCAGCAGAGCGTGAGCTCCGTGTAGCCGCAGAACAGGAAGCAAAGCGGGTCTCGGACGCAATCGACGATGAGTTGAACCGTCAGCGCATAGCTGACAAGAAGAGCCCAAAGCCTATCAAGATATTACTGCTAGGTACGTTGCCCACTCCCCTCACTCTTCCCGGCTCTATAAACGTCCCCCCCTCCCTGGCAGGTCAGAGCGAATCTGGTACGTCGGCACTTTATGGTCTCGTTATCCCAATTTAAGCGTCTTCCCCATAGGAAAATCCACTACCCTCAAGAGTAGGTGATGACCTATAACAATTCTGACATGACTGATCGCTAGGTGCATCTAGATTTCCAGCTCATGCATTCCCCAAAGGTCAGCACGACAAATATGGCGAACCACATGGCGCTCGTTAACCTTTGTTCGTATCAGGCATTCCGCGCGGAGAAGGCCTCGTGGCGTGCTGTCATCCAGCTCAACGTCGTCCAGTCCGTTCATGCTATCCTCGACCTTATATCAAAAGCCCACGCAACCGCCAACGGCACATCATCATCATCCGCATCTACATCTAGCGGGCGTGCTTCTACGTCCTCTGCTCCCCCATCACCCACGAACACAGCACCAAAAGAATATCCCCCTCTCACGCCCGAGCATCTCAAGCTCAAGATGCGACTCGCCCCACTCATTCAGGTGGAGGCCGCTTTGATCCGCAAACTATTGCCTCCGGATCAAGTCGAAGATTTCTCCCGTTCCCATTTGAGCAGCCCCCCATTCCCACAAGAGATTAGTGTCAACTCGAGCACAGGCTGGAAAACTGCATTTAATCGTCTGTTGCGCAATACGAATGGCCGGGAGAGCTGCGACAGCGTGGACTTGATCAACTGGTCGGATCCAGATGATCCTGGGGTGATCTTGCATGCCTGCTCGGATGATATGATAAAGCTCTGGGCGGACCCCACCGTCAGAAGACTCATGGAAATCGAAAAGATGCGCCCAGAAGAGATGGCTGGATTGTGAGTCGTCTTGATTTTCTCGCCACCTGGGTTTCTCACCTCATTTTGCTGGCAGTTTCTTGGACGCACTGGCTCGAGTGACGTCGCCTAAATATATACCCTCAGATGGTATCATTGGCTTCCCCCTTTTTTTTTCTGCCGTTGGGCTCACATGCTGTGATAGACGATATCCTCCGCGCCCGGTTGAAGACACTCGGAGTGTCTGAACACCGTTTCCAAGTCAAAGTTGGTGCGCGGGCCCGCCCTACACTGGATTGCAGATATTTAAACGAGTTCAGGACACCTCGGGACTGCTATGAGCAGTGACTGGCGTGTGTTCGATGTCGGCGGTCAAAGGTCTCTTGTGAGTACCCCTTCGGCGTTTTTCGGCTTTATCGCCTAATTCCTCTGCCCACCCTCGTAGAGAGGTATGGTGTCTCCTTCATTTGTGTTAGGACAAGCGTCATCGTTCACTAGCGGCGTGGGTACCTTATTTCGACGACATGAACGCCATTATTTTCTTGGCTCCCATAAGTTGCTTTGACCAAGTGCTTCAAGAGGACCCGGCTGTGAACAGGCTGGTCAGTTTACCCTCCATAGCGGATTCCAACTCCTGAACTGAACATTTGTAGGCCGACTCTTTCCTCCTCTGGAAGAACATCGTTTCAAATCCACTTTTGAAAAAGACGGATTTGGTGCTCTTCCTCAACAAATGTGACATCTTACGCGCGAAACTTAGATCGGGCATTCGGTTGGGCGATTATATCACCAGTTATGGCGATAGACCAAACGACTTTGAGAGCGCGAGTACATGTCAGTTTGAATTCGATTGTCATCTTGGCAGTGATGATGATGTATGTTTTGCCATCCACAGACCTCAAGAAAAAGTTTGCCGGCTTGATGAGGGAACATGCTGGCGATCGGCCATTCTATTGTCATTTTACCTCTGTTACGGTGCGTCAATGCGTCCGCTCTGGGGAGTGCCTTGATTTCATTTGCTTTCAGGATACACAATCAACCGCGTTGATATTACAGAATGGTAAGTAGAGTTCTTGCGTGCCCAGAATGGGCTTGGAATCTTATCACATCCATTAGTACAAGATGTCATCGTAAGAGACAACCTCAAGAAGAGTGCCCTTGTTGGATAATCGAGATACCACCACTGCACTTGTTTTCTCGATGTCCAATACGCATCCTACCCTATGGACCATTTCCACACCCGGAATCCATCCGGAAACGCCCCCACGCTGCTGTACTGTACATCTTTCCCGAAGGCATTTCCGTCAATGACCCGCACTTGACCCACACCCTCCTTTTTTTTCCGTATACGTTACACATGATCCCCCTAGTGTTGATATGATACCACGTCGTTTGTCGTGTCTGTTGTCGCTTGTCGTTCATGAATCCCTCTTGAAAGTGATATGCATAGCTTATTTAGGGGTACCGACGTTCTTTTATGTATTCATCTATTTTTCGAGTTGTCGATCTCGGACTAGTGACCTTCGACGCATGTTGGTAGTTATTCATCCCGCATCGCGGGCTAGCGGTCACTAGTTGAGCACAACACTCGGGGATTTATGTTATTTATCGGTACAAGATTCGAGACAAAAATGCATAAATGAAACACCAGTTACATGCAACTTCATACATCTCTTTGCCGAACGAATATGCTGGCACAAGTGAAACGCATAATATGCGGACTCGGAGGACGGCCCGGCCGGGATTTGTTCTGCCGCGGCAACCGTGACGGGTTGTTATGTCGTCAGCAGGATGACATTGGTGTTATTATAGCAAATAAAAATCAACCCACACGAGAAGTATTGACCCCAAACGACCTCAAGCTATGCATTGCATCAGGAGGGAAAGTCTAGAAATGTAATATTTTATGTATTCCCTGAAACAGAGGACCCGCCGTGACTCTCAGGTTCCGCAGGGATTCATGATGGGGTTCGTGCAGTCCTGTACGGCCTGCCTCCGCAGATGAGGGAGGAGGTTGCGATGCCTGGGATGTCTGCGGATAATCAAGGTAATCAGGCCTGGGGTAACGAAGCACAGCAGGTAATTCTTCCCCAGGGCGCAGTTCAAAGAAAGTTGGGGCCAGCTGATCATGATTAGATCCATTGCTGCAGAAATACGATAAATAGTGCTCGGTGACGCATTCTGATAAGCATGCTAAGGCGGCCGGCCCGGGCCTTGTGTATGATCCCGTGATGTTATTTACGAACATCGACATTGATAACATTGATGGCAGTCCGTCCATTCCTGGTGGGGTAGTAAGACTTATCGGAGTTTTAATTGCACTTAAGTGGACTTACTTTTTTTGGAATGACATTCCCATCGCTCAGAATGAGATATACCGCTGTTCAGCAGGTTGAGATGCGAGAGAACAACCCTCCGAACCCAGTGTAAGTCTTTTTTTGCCTTCGTGCTACGCGCGAACTAATTAATTAATTAATTTTTGTCTGACCCCACCAGGAATGGACGGAGTGCCACATTGATCCTCGGACAGTCACCGCGCTCAGTAAAATTAGACAAAAAAGCATGCGCGATCAGAGAGCCCTCCGGCTGCACTTTGCACCACCATGCGCCGTGGATCAAGAGCACCCTTGCACGCGTTTGGATGCGGGATCTCTAGTTACTAGTACATATCGTACATTGAGTAAAAGTACGGTACATAAAGGACGACATATTACATGCAAATCAGCGTGACAAGGAGTGAAATTCCGTTCGTGGTACATATTGCCATGGTCGGGCGTTAAACAGCCTCTGAACCATGTGGTACAGTGTGCGTTTTGTGCCTCGTAATCGACGTTGGCCGGGTGGATGAGACGCCCACGACGACTACAGGTCAGACGCGTTGGAGACAACGTCCCAACTACTCGAACTGCCGCCAACACTGCTCTGAGCGTCACTCCAGGAATCGGCACTGGAAGACGCCACGCTGCTGCTTCGAAACCTGAAACCGGCCGAGTCGGTGCGAATGTGTGGGTCGTCTGGCATCGTGAACGGGATAGGAACGTTTGTAGGAGCAAGGTCTCTACTTGGTAACCAATCGTCCTCGTCCTCGTCATCAAAGTCTGGCCAGGTGTCGTGGACAGAAGAGGGTGCCGGAGATGGAGACGGAGAGAATGGTGGCGTAGATCCTGGGGTAGAAGGGGATGGAATCGTAAGTGGCGATTGCGGGTTCCTTTCAGAGCGCCCGATCGAGGGGATAGATGGCAGAGCAAGCATATGACCCTGCAGCGAAGGGTTCGGCGAGGAGCTGCCCAGCCATAGTCTGTGTCGCCTTGCTGCGAGACTCGTTTCGATGACTTCTTCCCAACTTTGACGGGACTCGTTGGGACCGAGATCATCTGCCATGTGCGAGTCTTCTTCCCAGGTCACGACAAGGTTGGGCCTCGGTGACGGAGGCGATGAGCCGCTAAAGGAGGTCGCGTCATCTGTGAGGTAGGCTAGGTCCTGTACCGCGTTCCCCCTGCCCTCTTTCAACGTTTCCGTGCTCGATGTCCTCTTCATCCTTCCATGTTTCTCCTCCCATTGCAACAGCGCTTCCCGCTCTTTCGCATGTCTCGCAAACATCTCATCCCAAGCCGAGGGGACGGGAGGTGGGGAAGGACGATTAGCTCGCATCCACGTCGATTTCACCGTCCAGTCTGTGTCCAACATGGCCAGGTATGTCACATCCTTCCACAGGCCTGCCATGCCCTCTCCCTCGGGCTGAAAGACCGCCCTCCGCTTTGTCCCTTCGTGAGCAAAGCCAGATCCAATGAACAAGCGCATGGCTCTGTCTTTGAAAGCCGTGTCAAGGATCGGCGCCTGTACACGATGGAACTTGAGCTCTTCAAACGCCCAGCGGAGCACGAGTTGTACAGCTTCACGGGCATAGCCACGGCACTGCATGCTGGATTCCATGATGACGCCGATGTTGGCTTCACCTGCTGGAAGGTTGCCAGGGCCGGCGTACAGGTAGATGAGTCCAGCGATTTGGGCTGGTGCGCCCGGAGTGAGTGTGGTGGACGGAGAAGATGGTGGGCCCTGCGGGCTTTCCGCTGGAAAGAGGGGATCCCATAGCGAGTCGTCGTCTTCGTTTTCGGCAGTGGTAGATTCGTTCAACACGATCCGGGCACAGAGGAGACACTCGTCTGCGAAGGAAGTAAAGTCTGGGGATGACGATTGGGCGGGCTCGACCGCAGTCCTCCTAAACGTCTGCCACAGGGCATTTAGGGTATTGTTCCACGACCAGCTCTCGCCAAAGCGCAGGGAAACGTTGTCTGAACGTAGGTGAGTGTTCATGGGTCTTGGGCCCCTTTGTTAGTGGTGGAGGGAGATGGTAAGGATGGTGTCCGTGCTGTGGCGGGTGTAGAAAGGGAGTATATATATCGTTGCTGTGGCACCTGGTGAGCGCTTCGCGGTGGATGATGTATTACCATCGCGAAAAGAGCCTTCAGCCTTGGCAATGAACTCGTGAGTGAATTCCGAATGCCCTACCAAATGGGTTAGCTGGCCCTAACATCGCTATCATAGGGTCGAGACTTTCAGATCTATGGGAAAGTCACGGTGTGCGGAACATGGTCAACATACGTACTCTGTAATCCGGTCACTACAGTACCCGACACGACTTACACGTCAGTTGACAGGGCCCCTATTGGCAGCCAAACTTTCAGGGTCGTTGCCGTTCTTCTATGTCTCATCGCATCCAGATCTGCACACAGGTCGTCGTATGTAAAACTGACGGTAATTAACGCGATCGTCGATTCGCACTGGATGGCGGAACACGAGGTATGCTATGTGCGTACAGAGAAGGCCGATATCTCCAGATAGCAATTTGGAAAATTCGGTACTCGAAGGGGGATGGGTCCTTTGACCCTGCTGATTTTCCATTTTCCCCTCGAACGGCCGGGATGATCGCTGGGGAGGGCCTCACTAAGTGATAGTATGAGTACTGATATCGGACTCCAATTCTAAACTTACGGTACCGCCCAGTGCACACGATGTTATGCGTCCACCATCCTCGAGGGCCCGGGGTGCCGGTGAAATCGACGATTCGTATGGTGCCGTTGTTGAGTACTCAACGTTCAGACACCACGGGTTTGTGACCCAAAATACACATGAGATAGCTTCGAGTGCCTGCATCTAGCCGGGACGCAAAAGTTCGAGATACTAGAGCCTTACTCAATCACTGCAAGGACAGTGCTCGGTGCCAGCGGCCCTGAAGTGTCAAGGTCACGAAAACTTAGTGAGAAATTGTAAGATATGGTCGCATCATGATACTGAGACGATGGGACGACTGGCCCAGAGAATCGTCTTTGCGGTTCGATTTGTAGAGATGACCGACCATGGAATAACCTAGTTCAAAAGTGAGCGAAAATTTCCCAGGTGTCATCACTAAGTAGTCGCGAGTACCCATTCTTGGACTTGAACTCATCTGCGAAGCTGCCCGATGAGTCTGAGTGTATCGCGCAATGCACTGAGCGCATTACACATCAGACTTGTCCGTCGAAACCTCTCCTCTGCACCGGGGCCTTCAAAAACCGACCCCAAGACCTTCTCAAAGACCCTGCTGCTCCCAAAGACACCCTTCCCCCTCTGGGCCGACTCCGCAAGGTCGGAGGAACTGTTTAGGAGGAAAACATGCGACGAGCTTTATCAATGGCAGGTTCGTTACGCGTGTATTCATGGTTTACATCTTATTTCAACGCGGTGCCTCCCAGGCTCAGAATGCCAAAGGTCCGTTGTTCGTGATGCATGACGGACCACCGTATGCAAACGGCCATCTCCATATCGGTATGTCATGCTAGCTATCCAGTGCCTCACTACTAAAACTAACCGCACAGGTCACGCCCTGAACAAGATCCTCAAAGACATCATTAATCGCTTTCATGTCTCCATTGGAGATCGCGTCCAGTCCGTGAAAACGCGTCTCTTGCTTCGGGAAGCTAACACGAACCAAAATGAATAGTTATTTTCCTGGATGGGATTGTCATGGGTTACCGATAGAGAACAAAGCCCTTCAAGATTTGAAGGCGAGTGTTATATCCCCAAAAGTCATGGCTGTCATAACCATCGATTTTTTTGCCCAGGAAGACCCCCATTCACTCCCGGTGTCCACTATTCGTACTGCAGCGAGAAAGACCGCTGAACGGGAGATGAAGATTCAACGAGAGGAATTCGAAAAGTTCGGTATTATGGCGGATTGGAGTGAAGCGTCAACTTACCGCACGCTTGGTAATGGTTTCTTCGAGGGATCTTCAAGTCATTCATCACTGAATGTTTTCTAGATCACCAGTACGAGATGCGACAACTTCGTATCTTCCAACAGATGGTATCCAAAGGTTCTTTCCATGCGTCATATGACAATCTATCGACTTGCTGATGACCCCTGCTTTCCAGGTCTTATATACAGAGACTATCGACCCGTCTACTTTTCGCCCTCCTCACGCTCCGCACTGGCGGAAGCTGAGCTCGTATACAAGGACGACCACATCTCACATTCAGTATATGTAGCATTTACACTTGATTCTGCCCAATCCGATTCCCCCGAACTGAGCAAGTTAACCCAAGCTGGAGAGAAGGAAACCATCCGACTGTTGGTTTGGACAACCACACCTTGGACCCTCAGTGCTAACATGGTACGTCATTGTACTACCATACGATGCGCCTTGTTATGATACCCGTTTGTCGAAAATGCCAGGGTATTGCAGTACACCCGGATCTCATTTATACCATTGTGCGGACTCCACGACAGCCTGGGCTGCTTGTGGTTGCAAAGGATCGACTCTTGGCACTCGAGCGCGTCCTTGGTTCGCGTGAGGAGATTGAAGTAGTAGCAGAGGTCCCAGGGTCAGGACTTGTTGGTCTAGGTTACCGAGGCATTTTTGCCACTCACACGGGCGGGAAAACCTGGTCCAGTTTCCCCAATCTAAGTATTATTCCGGCCACACACGTTACTTCTGATTCTGGAACTGGGTTGGTGCACTGTGCGCCAGCACATGGTGCCGAAGATTATCTTGCGTTCCGTTCGCAGGGCCTTCTTGGCTCGGGAATGCTGTGTCATGTGGACGGTGAGGGTAAATTCTCGCAATGCGTGACGGATGTCGTTCCCCCGGAGTTGGGAGGCGATGCACTGGTGGGTTTGGAAGTGTTGAAAGGCGGATCTAAAGCGATCGTGAAGATATTAGAGGGCTGCGGGGCGCTGTTGGCTGTTGAGAGGATCAAACACAGATACCCCTATGACTGGAAAACGAACGAGCCCGTCATCGTAACGTGAGGTTCCTACCATGCTAGCCACACAAGACCGGGGTGTTGACTATCTACAGAGCGACATCGCAGTGGTTCGCCAATTTGGACAATATCAAAGAAAATGCACTGATTGCGCTCGAGGAAGTCACATTCTTTCCCCCTGCTTGTAAGTGGTAATGGTAGACCCCCCATAAATGGTATTAACGCTTCTCTTCAGCGCGCAATCGCCTTACAACATTCGTCCGGTCCCGCTCGGAGTGGTGCATCTCTCGCCAACGCGTCTGGGGTGTTCCAATACCATCATTGTACCACATTCCCAGTGGCACCGCCGTCCTTACCCTTTCCTCACTTTCTCACATCCTCCGCGTGCTAGACAAGAATGGTGTTAGCTATTGGTGGGACGGACCAGTCAGTGACTTTATCTCTCCAGAACTCGCTGCCGAATATGGCAAGGCTGGATGGAAGAAGGGTACAGATACGATGGACGTATGGTTCGACAGTGGAACGAGTTGGTCCATGCTGGCCGAGATGGAGGAAAGGAAGCATCGTGCTGATATCTGTATTGAGGGGTCGGACCAACATCGCGGATGGTTCCAGAGTCAGCTGCTCACTGCAATCGGTGCTGCAAATGATAGCACGACGGCGGCGAGCCCATACGGTACGCTGATCACACACGGTATGGTGCTTGACGAGACGGGGAAGAAGATGAGCAAGTCACTCGGCAATGTTGTTAGCCCGCTGACAGTCATTAATGGTGGTGTGGTAGGTCCTCCGTTACTGTAGATCATTTTCCTGTGAGACTAACTAGACTTAGGATAAGAAGAAGGAACCGCCTTATGGAGCAGACGTTCTTCGGCTCTGGGCAGCAACCGTCGAGTATTGGCGCGATATGTCTATTGGCCCTACCGTGCTCGCACAGACTGCGGAGTCTATGAGGAAGATTCGAAATTCTGCCAGATTCCTGCTCGGGAACATCGGCTCGACAGCTTCGCAGGAGAGCGAGGCGCACTCCAGTGTAGAGAAGAAGGACCTGGGTTTGGTTCGTGTCTCTGCCCAATAATGTGCAGGGAGCTTACCTTAAGCAGGCGGAGCGGTACGTCATGAACGAATTGTACAAGCTTGAAAGGACAGCCCTTGAGGGCTATAGAGCGTATAACTTCCCTCGAGGTATGTTATACATGCGCAACAACTGTACAGTGCTGACCCTGCATTCAAGTTATGGTTGCTTTGACGAATTTCGCCAACATCACCCTTTCGTCTCTATACTTTGATATTACAAAGGACGTCTTGTATGCCAATGATGTCCATAGCATCGAGCGTCGAGTGGTCGTTGATACGCTTAAGCGGGTAAGTGTCGACCATGATCAGGATCCAGAAAGGTGCTTCACGTCCGCCCTTAGATACTGCAAAGCATGACGTCAGCACTGGCCCCAGTGCTCCCCTACCTCGCGGAAGAGATACATGCACACTGTACAACCGAATCTTCTGGACGCTCTTTCTTCAGGAATAAGTGGGAACCACTGGTATGTCCGGTCGTTACACGCGATAGTGATCCACAAGTGATGTTTGCTTGATTCCTAGAGTGCCGAATGGGACGATCCTCAGGCAGAAAAAGATATGGGTAGCTTGTTGACTGTGCGTGGCGCTGTGCTATCGCTCTTGGAGAAGGCCCGGGGTGACAAGTATGCATTTACAACATGTCGTGTATGGCTGACGCTGACGCTACTTCAGGAACCTAAAGAGTGCTTTAGAGGCGCAAGTCGTGATTACCTTGCCATCTGGTGCGAGAGGGCTGGAGCTTGTGGAATTGCTAAGGCGTGAAGGTAAGCATGTAGGCCACCGTGATAATAAATTTGCTAATTCACGGGATTGTGAATGTGAATAGCAAACCTTTTGAAGACCCTTTTCATTGTTTCTGATGTGACGCTGACCGACACGGTCGATGCGACAACGAGCGTACCAGCGTGGGGTTATAGCGGTTCACTAGGTATACCAGGTATGTCGGGCTATGATCACGCATTACCTGGGACTAAGCGGCTGGATAGGTTCGGATGCTGAACTAGGTCTCCATATCCGACCTGCCTCGCTGCATAAATGTCCTCGGTGCTGGACGTACACGCGGCAGAAGCAAGATGATCTCTGTTTGAGGTGTGCGAACGTCGTGAGGAAGCCTTGATTTACAGCAGTCGTGGATTAGAGAGTACATGTGTCATATTTTGTGGCCGTGTTTTGGTAGCTGCCAATCAATAGACGACGGTATTTTCTTCTGTGAAAGGAGCATAACGGTTGTCTGCTAGGAAGTTAGGGGTCAAATGTACAAAAGAGGAAGCGCGTGTACACGCAAGTTCAATCGTCCCTGCCACTTTGATTCCGACGCCAGCGTTTTGATGGGCTCTGAAGGCTTGCAGATAACGATTCCAGGTAATCTTTGAATTGACCTACCTTTGAACTGCTCACCCACACTATTTCTCTTGCAGACTTGGATGAGGATGACTTCCAAACCACTCCAGTTCCATTTGGGCGTTCTGGTGCATTTGGGTTTGGCAGTGCGTCTGGACAAGAGTCACCGACCATCATCACCCCGACGACGGCGGTAGCCGCCGAACGAAGTTTCTTCAGCGCGCACACGCGAGGCGATTCTCTTGCCTCCGATGACTCGTTTCTCGACCATGCCCCACGCCGACCCTTTGCACACGCTTCCCAGTCCTCCGTCGCGACCACCTCCACGTCTACCTCCACGGGCACGGTCCCATCCTCGTTCAACAAAAAGCCTTCCTTCGCTTCCATTCGAAACGCGTTCAAATCCACTTTGAAGAATAACACCGACGTCCCTCCGCTCCCTAGCCTGGATCACCATCAGGTATACCCGATCTTGAAGAATCCATTCAACAGATCAACCTCGTCACTCGTCCACTCTGTCACTACAACCTCGAAGCAGAGCAACGCAACCAGTCCTCCACATCAGCATCCACGCCCTCCGACCCCTAGTGAATCACGCCCTTCTCGGTCTACATCTCGGCCCCGTGGTCATTCCACAGTGCGCTCACACCATTCACAATCTGGTTCAGTGTTTTTCGGCTCGGAGAACGGTAGTGACCACGGTCATGGCTATCCGTTTGGCTATAACCCAAATCACGCGTTCTCTTTTGGCCATCCGCCAAATTCGCCGCCCCCGGTTCCGCGCGTTCCTGAGGCACTGGTCGCTCCACGAAGTGAAAGTCCAATTATCTCAGAGGACGAAAGTGAAGATCACACGTCGTCGAAAACCCCCGCGGATTACGCGCTGCATGCAGTTTTCATTCGATTTGCTACCCTGGCGGAGGCAAAGATCGACGCGTTTGTGCGCGAAAGTCCGGTAAGCATTTTCTGATTTAAAGCCGCACTGCGGACCTTGTATCTTTTGGTCGTGATCCGCTATTGACACATACTTGTTTGGTATTTAGGACAGTGATCCGGTATTGACTGACTTTTGCGGTCCCACCCTGGATCCACAATTCGATGAACTCCTTCAGTCCCTCGGCAAGATCGCTCAGAAGCGCGCCAAGAATGTCATTGACGCCATTTTGCGGTGGCGGAAGGGTATACGCGACTCTCCAGCCTACCGAGCTGGGCATCCTCGGATGTCTGAGCGCGGATCTCTCGCTGCAATCTACGTCATGTGTAGAGCACTGGTTGCCGTTCTCTCCATGCTTCCTGCAAATGCGCTTAGTGACACTATGGGGTATAGCTTGGAGGAGACCATCTTTGAGCAGTTTAGACGACCGTTGGTGTCTATGAATCCCAATTACAAGCTATGCGCAGAGCTGTATGCGGGAGTCTTGGGATGTTTAGCTAACCTAAGGTGAGTTCCTCCCATGCCAAAACGCGCATACATATATGCACGTCCACTGAACTATTCTTAATGATATCTCCTTTGCTTCAATCTCAACACAGATTTATGAGTGTCACAGACCGGTTCCTAAACGAGCTCGCCCCTGTGGCGCACGGACAGATTGCGAAGGACTTGGACACGAAGTTCGAGAACCTAGTGAAAGGTTTGCGGTATGTACAAATCAAAGTAAGTCCGACGATGTGAACGCTTTGAGTCATCGTCAGTCTAATGTGACCGATAGGTTTGGCCCCCAGAGGCATTCGAAGAAGGTGCCGAATTCATGGAGTCCTTAGCAAAATCCTTCGAGAACGCGCACGGTTTACGTTTCAAAATGGCTTTTGCGGAGACGCTCACACGGTTGTTGCATCCCATTGGCAAGGTTGGTGCATGACCCACTGGTTGACAACATCTGAATAAATTTCTCCGCAGGTCGCCCAAGCAGAAGTAAACCACCCGCAGTGGGAGAAAGCGATAGAGAAGATATACCCTCGTGCAAAGGAGATGATGTCAAAGCCTCGATATTGGCATGTTGCGTATCCCTTAGCTGTTACCGCGCTATGCGTGGCGCCACATCAGTTTTTCCTAAAGCACTGGATGGCGTGTTTTGAGTATGGCATCAGTAAATTGAAGGTGTCGTCTCGTGTTGTATCGATTACTCAACCTTACCTTGCTCACATGCCCATTCATAGGACAAACCGTACCGCATCCCCATTCTTAATGGGATAGTCCGCCTGATCTGGACATATCTTTACCGCTGCCAAGAGCCTGCATCGACCAGCACATCAAAATTGGATGCGCTCCTAAAGCACTTCTTCCCTACAGGACGGCCATCTGTCTTCCCACCTGAGGAACATCTTGAACCATTCATTTGTGTTGTCCACTTTGTTGTCTCTCGTTATTTCGAGTATGGCCGCGACTTCTGCATGGAGCACTTGCAAGAGTCTGCTAATGCGAGCGGCGCATTGGCCCCTGAGCGTGTTGGGATCTTGGTACAGGCGATTCTCTTGACATTACATGGCCTCGAGCGCGAGGAACCGACGCCAACGTGGCCATCCAGTGCAGATTTTTCGACGATACCCTCGTGGGACGACTATCCTTCATCTTCCGATGTTCTTCCGGTCTCAGTGCTCTCGAAACCTTGTATTCAGGACTTCGTCGACCGTTTCGGCGCGGCAACTTCTACCATTGCCCAAGCGTGTTTCAAGGTGGTCGGCCATATGTCCGTCTTCGACGAACAATGGTCACTGGCACGTTCTTCTGCATCTAGTACCTCGTCGTTTGAGGAATCCCATAATTTGGTCATCCGTCGGCATCCAGAAGGCGCCTTCGCGTATCCAAACCACCTGGTTTCACACATCAGCATCCTGCAGACGTGCTATCAATCATGGCCACGATGCTTGCACACTTCATCGATCTCTCTTCTTGATGCAGTTGATATGCTTCTACGTGGCGTCGTGCACGTCGAGCCGCGGGTGGGCGAAGTCGCAGGGGCGGCTTTGAGAAGGTTCATGAAGGACCCGTTGTATGCGCCGACGGTGCTGAAATCCTTCACCGCGTTCTTGTTTGACCCCAAGAATGTCGAACGGGAGGGGACCGGCCATCGGATTCTCCTGGAGAGTGCAAGGCTATTGAACCTCTGGACCGGCGTGGTGGATACATGGATTGCCGGGTTCTCCCAGAAGCCAAAGCAGGACCTGACTGGAAACGATCTACAGGTTGTTCTTCAACAGGCGGAGGAGGTCGCACTGGGTGCCCTTTTCCTTCTTTCATATGAAGTCATGGCCATCCGCTGTGTCGGTGTCAAGCTGGTACGCTCGCTCATTCCCCTCTGCAAGGACCTCGCTCCGGAAGGCACCTCTGCCAGCAATCCCACTCCTTTCTTATTCTTATTTTCATCACTCTTCGAAAACGACACAAAGGAATGTTCCCTGCTTCAGGGTTTCGACGAGTTGCTCGATCGCGCCGAGCTAGACCGTCTTCAGCAGTGGAGAAGGTCCGCGAAGCCAGACGTTCTTCTCCGAATTGCGGACAGCAGTGTAGAGAAAGACCGCAAAATATGGCGCTTCATCTATCCGTCATTCATGCGGGTTTCGCTATCAAGCTGCGGCAAGCTCGTCTCAAATTGCAGGGCTGTCGTCGAAGCGGCGACCTCGCGGTATCACCCCACGATGCTCCGACTTGCTGGAATATCCTCCATTGGTCGCATGCAATCCTCGCGCCCCACAGAGCGAGACGGGTACAAACTGGTGAAGGAAAATATGTCACTCATCGATCAGTGGTACATTTGGACCAGGGTGCTCTGCTCCACCGCAGCAGTGTCGGACAATCGACTCGCGATGACGCAGGCGGGTCGTGAGCATACCCGTGCGCCGTCGGAATCAAACTTTGAGCGCGAGAGAATGTCGACGACGCGCTGCCTATTCAAGCACTTGACGCCATTCCTGGATGCAGACTATACACCGTTCCGAGATGCAGCCGTGTTGTCTATCAGCGCATTTCCTCTTGAAGGGTATCCTCAGCTCCTTGAAGATCTCAACCTCTTCGCGTCTCGTCAATTTTACGACGAAGGACGCACCAAGCCAGGCTCGCCTGCGACTGGAATCCGTTCTCGTCGACAAGCTCGCCTCCATTCAGCAGTCGGTCGGATTTACTACCTCACCGCTCCCTACCTACACACTCTCAAGCCGTCGAGCAAGGAAGATGCTTTGTCTCACGCGCTCAAGTTCGTTAGGAGCACACAAACATTCCTACTTGCACCCGAGAATCGTGATAGTTACTCTTTACAGCGGCTGCGGCGCTATTTTTGCGGGCTGGTCGAGCGTCTTTTTGATGGTTTAGAGGATCTTCCTGAGGTGGATGGAATTCCTCCTAATATCCATCTCTCTCTATACCGCATGTGTGAAGAGTGGTGCCAGTATGGCTCACAGAACGAATCCGCCAAAACAAGATTCATCTTGATGCAGAGGGCTGCTGCCGGAGCCATCAAAGATCCTGAGGCCGAGTCAGACGCTGGAGAGCGATTTCAACATGAGACCAAGCTGTTGTCACATGCGTCCGTCGGTGCCATGTCGTCACTTTGTGTCAGTCGTAATTTCCTCCGGAGCGCAACGCCTCACTAACTGGATGCTATAGCAAAGGGCTTATCACTCTGCCGACACTGCCGAGCTGAACTCTCCCACCGAGCGTCCCCTTCTAGATCCTCCTAAACCGCTTGAGGCTGCTCAGATCCTGGAACGAATTCATGCTGTGTTTGAGGACGGCCAAGCCCCGCTGGTGACCTGTGCCAAGTAAGCTCCCCAGTCAGTCGTGAAAGATATACTTGACATATTTGTTTTCTTTTCAGAAAAGCACTACGGTCCCTCCTCGTCTTGCCTCACCCCGGCGCAGATCTCCTAGTAGACGTCCTTCGTCGAGGGTTATGTGATGTGACTACCATCTCGCTCAGCAGTGCTGCGTTCTTCGAGACCATCATGGATGTGGTCTGCAACGCATCAACCCACTCGTTTACGTTTGCGCAGGTTGCCTGCCTTGGATTGGCGAACCTGTGTCATGGAGACATCAACATACGACGGCATGCATTCAACATTCTCGTGGCCATTCATGATCAGTCGGCAGGTGTCATTGCCATGGCCGAGTTTGAAACGATGGTAGTCAATCACACCCCGAGCGTTTACCTCCAAGCCCATCGGCTAGTCGGGGAATGTCTTGCAGGAGAGCATCCAGAGCAAGCCTTTGATGTCCTTGCAGAGGTCACAGCACTGCTCTTACGTGTCCACCGCCACGGTAACGAAAGAGTTTGTCATCTCATGCTACAAGGTTTGGAACATTGGATGCCAAACCTCGAGATCAGTGGTGCCGACACGTTGAAGCTGGCCTTGTCATCAAAGGGCAACCTGGTTGTGTATTACCTCCTCGCTCTTACCAAGCGATTTAGTGATGCACAACCCGAGCAAATCGCAGCGATCTGGGCTCGGCTTGTTGAGGTGCCGGACCCATTGGCCGGGAGAGCCGTTGCATCCTTTTTGATCAACGAGTCCCTTAAAGTCGCCACGAATGCCTTTGTCAAGTGTGCCTCCGAGGTTGTTGCGTGCTTGTCTCGTTCAGCGGCAGGTGTACAGATCTTCCAAGAGCTATGCAACGTTTGCGGACCAGAAAGGATGCTTCCCACATTTGAGCACCGGCTGGAGCAACCAACTCCAGAGGAACTTGAGCTGTGGTCCGACCTTGATGTGCTGTTCGCGGATGATCAGCCCCGCCAGCTCTTGGGTTCCGCTCAGTACGCCATGGTGTATATTGGCTCTGTCTCGCTCGAACGCATGTGGACACACCACGAACAAATTCCCGTGATCCTTTCGGCCGTGCTTTCTCATTTGGATCACAGGGTTTCAATCCTACGGTCAACTGCGCGTCGTATGCTGTTTCACCTGATGAGAGCTTGCGTACCCCGGTATCCATCAGCTGCCGACAAGGTGGGGCAACCTGCCCGAGCGTCCCTGCTATCAATCATTGCGACTATGGAGGGCCAGGGGGACTCCCTTTTCTGGTCAGAAAGTGATACGGAGGATGTAGCTATGCCTCGCATGAAGTACATCGTCGACCAAGTGGTGTCCGTCATTGGGCAATCCGTGCCTGACTTGGCGAAGAACCTGGCTGCTCAATTGATACCCTACGTCGAACACTGCCATATTCGCAGCATCGCCAAACGGTCCCTTCAGGTCTTCCGGCTGCTGAAGGTTCCTCTCTCTCAAGACGTCCTCGGGCACATACTTAGTCGCTTATGCACTACCATCAGTGACGACGAGACCGAGCTCCACCACTTTACTGAGGCAATCGTCTCCACGCTTGTGGTCTGCGTGGCTTCGGACGACCTCAATCCCGTTCTCCTCCCCCGCCTCTTTTGGGCGACAGCATCATGTCTCATGACAGTCGTCGAATCGGAATTCGCCGCCGCGGTCAAACTCTTTACCATGTTGCTTGGCAAGTTGGATTTAGACAATGCAGAGTTCGTCGAATCAGTACTCGTCCAGCGTCCAGAGTCTTGGAACGACACGTACAGCTTACAAGCATGCCTCCTGAGTGGCTTGCGCTCGGTCACCACTATGGTTGACACCCTTGCGGCACTTCAGTGGCTGACGAGAGTCTCAGACTCTCGACTCATCGAACCTTCCGATCGTCGTGTTTGTGACCTTTTCGCGCTCTCCATCCCGTGGTGTTTGCATTCCATGTCTGGCGACAACCGTGACGCTGCCCTCGATGGATTCTGCACTTCCATCGCCAACCTTGCTTCACAAGAGGGCCGGGACACCATTTCTCGCATAATGACCTCCTTCGTCAAGCATCGCTTCCGTACCAAGGACGACTTCCTTCGGCAGTCTATCGCAGGGCTTCGCGAATACTATTCCGCTACGCGCTGGTCGGATATTGCCACGCTCCTTCTTGGTTTGGTTCTCAATAAGGAGAATTGGGTACGCATTCACACGATGCAAGTGTTGAAGGCGTTTTTCCAGCAACGTGACCCACGAAATGCACACCATTCGCTTGTAACCGAACACCTCATGCCACTACTGCGACTTGTCGAGGGCGACCTGGCTGCCGAAGCGCTTGATGTTCTTGAGGAGCCGACAAAGGTGTCCGGGGGACAGAATTCCCGCAATGTCCTCCGGATGAGCATGCATAGCTCGTTCAATGCTACCCCTGTAGACGAAGGAGAGATTTTTGGGGTTCCTGAAGATTCGGGGTGGTGTATCCCTCGAGTCAAATCCCGGCGATCTATTTGTAGGAACAACATGATGGCTGTCGCGCAAACATGCATCGGTGCTCTGCGTCCATCGTATATCGATCTGGAGTCTCGCTCGCAGATCATTTCGTTCTCCGACGCACTGGACGAGGACCTTGGCGTGTTGGTTCAGGACCTCCACGACCTGAGTGAATTCTTCCAAAACACGAAACCTCATCCCAGTATTTTGGTACCGAGCCAGCAATTGGAGGAACGCGTGGCATCTATTATCGCCCGGTCAACGGACAATTCCAACGACGCACCTGAGACGCCCTTCGCGGACGTCTTTAATATCGGCAAACCGAATGACTATTCGGACGATTCTGGAGATGATAGCGGTTCAGATTCAGAGCTCGATGCTTTCATTTATGATTCGCCCACGTTGTATCAGAGTGCTCCGAATGGCCGGGGACTCGGCTAGCACAATCAAAGTTTCTACTCTCCAGAGTTGCATCGGCTCCCGCCTACGTATAATGTGATTAAATGGTGATGATTACATACTTAGCCTATCTCGACGCATGGTCATTGAACTTCTACGATCTTTCACGTTTTCTGGGCGTGTTTTGGCAGGCTGTGGTCTGACGTCATCATCGTGGGGTATATCCTCCGCTCGCCTCGCTGCAGCCTCCCCACAACCTCCACCTCAGAAGGCTTCCCCGAATCGTTCAGTCAAGTAATTGTCACTGGCAGAGAAAGCATGGGAGATACCGTTATCCGCGAGGTAACAATCCCTCACTTCCAATTTCCGAGTCAAGCTACCATGTGGTGGAATAGGTTGTCAAGGACGTCTGGACGTTCTCCCGGTTTGTTCTGCACTGAACGAAGAAACCCAGCGATTTATCTCTCCTCTAGTCCGTTTGCTAGATATGGCGTATTTCCTATCGGTGGTCGATCGACGGCTATCAAATTAAGAGACGGAGGTGTTTGGGTGCTCGCCTCGACTCCTCTTGACCATGAAACCAAAACCAAAATCAACGAGCTCGGTCCCGTCAAGTACGTTCTAACATCTTGAATGCTCTCATTCTGGTCGTCTCTAACATGTTCAGGTACATCGTCAATCCGGATATCGTCCACCATCTCTATTTGTTGGAGTTCAAAATGGCATACCCTAATGCCAAGGTCATTGGGGTGGAAGATACGGTCAAGAGGATGAGCGAAAAATCATTTCCATTTGACGGACGTGAGTATTCGTTCTCGATTCACGTCGTTGTGCTGCATCTGAACTATGACCTTGTCAGTCTGGGGTCGTGATCCACCCAATACGCAGTATGGCTTTGAAGAAGATGTGAGCAAACTTGGTGTACCCTGGATGCATTACTAATCCCGTTTCCAAGATCAAGCACTGGTACGTCCACCAAGAAAAGCAAATCACTGAGCATGGACTCAGCCAGCTTTAGTTATTTCTCTGGCTTCAGAAATAAAGATGTTGCATTCCTTCACGTCGCGTCTAAATCTCTGATTCAAGCAGATCTACTGTTCAATCTACCAGCAACTGAACAAGTGGGTAGCACGAGTTCGTTCGTCGGCGAGCGAACACTTTGCTAATTGTCCCTAGTACTCGAAATGTTCCAGATGGATTCCTCAGGCAACTTTGAAGCCGAATTCGTGGGCTCACCAGAAAGTTATTCAAGGTATCGCCACTGACGTCGAGTGAGTTGAATCAGTGGCTATCTTGTTAGATATTGGCTGAAGGTCATCTGTAGAGCCATGAAACGCGATGCAAAGACGGTGGCTTCCTGGGACTTTGACAGGATAATCCCTTGCCATGGGGTAAGTACTGAGAAGAACACACTTGCGAATCGCGGACGCTTACGTCGATTACAGGATGTCATCGAGCGAGGCGGAAACAAAGCATGGCGAACTGCCTACCAATTCTTCATCGACTAGTAGCACCACGGACGTGATCAGTATTAGTAGTCTTCGGTTTTATTTATCAAGCAGACACACCATCTACGACTCTGCGGATATAGTGTAGTATTTAAATGTCTATTCCCCTTGTAATGCTGACACCTATGCCCAAACGGCTTGATGACTTGGATCCTTAAGCTTCATATCTAGCAGGGGCAAGTTGTCGCTAAGAACGGTTTGCCTCAAACTGCCTCGTGGAGTTGCCATTGTCGTCATCTAGGTGTGGGGGAGGTTGGATGCTTTCCCATAGAAGTAGCTCTCCCGCGAAGAGCGGACCGCATCTGAGTTGCAACAAGACAGCTTTGTGAAGGTCAAAGAAAGTAGTTCGCGGAGTCCTCGGTCACCTTTATCTGTTGCAGCGCGTCGTCAGTGACCTCGATCAAAGTCTATCTGGTGGTGGTAGTAAGCGACCGAACAATATACGAATGCCTGGCATCGCCTAGAATATCCACGGCTCTCAAAGCCGGTATCGGCGACAGGCAGAGCTCTCGGTACTGCGTGTGGGTCGGGAAGAGGACATGGGACAAAAAACATAACCATAGTGCCGTCATTATCCAATACTGCGCCACTCTTGCATACCAGCTGGACACAAAGCTCATCTTGGTGCACATGCCTGCATCAAGATGGGCTTTGCGAAGACAAGTCGTTAGTGCAAGGACTCGGGACAACCAGTCAAAGACAGCGCCGAAACATGGGATAGCACGATGAAAGAGAATGTGATCCTGAAGAGAGTTCGGGGACTTGTGATATAGTAGAAAGACATCGCGTGTCGCGGTTCTAACGAAACCATGAAACAAACCTAAATCTTAGATAGATGTTTTAAACACTTGTTCTGTGGAAACTTACTGTCGATGTTGCGGCGTCGTTGATGGAGCACGTGTCCCCTCTTCGAGACTCCAAAAGGATCATCGATTAAGGTTGATAGAACTCGATCTAGGGGCCATAGAGCAATGTTCTACCGTCTAAGACGAGGCAGGTGAACCAGTGACTGCTAACTTGAAGTCAGGACCCACCTTACGACTGGGACAACATGGATCTAGAACGAAGTCATTACAGTGAGAAAGCTGAGTTCGATTACGGGCTGAAACGTTGGCACGCGCGGTCTCCAAACAAACTTGAATGATAGTCAGTGTTTCACTCAAGTGCCACCTAAGTTCATTCAAGAACCTCTTTTTTACTTGACTATTTTGACGTACTACCAGCAGTCGAGCTGAGCGAGCCAAGTTCAATGAAATACCTCAAGAGAACCTCTGAAGCGTCTTCAGCATGCCATGGATCTTGTGAAGATTGGCTGGATTCTCACTGACGACGATTCTACCACTGCTAGTCCCAACCATCAATTTCAATTGGCCAAGGAATCGGAATCGCCACGGAGCTCCACTATGCAGAAGCCCACTTTCATTAAACGAATTACTATTAAGGACCGCCGATTCCCACCTCGTGCAACGCTAGGGGGAATGATGAGCACCAGACTCTCGTTCTGCCGCGAGTTGGTTAGGTTGGTGGCGAAGGAACTTCTCTCTGCAGTACGCATTGGAAAAGCGTGCTGTAGGCTATGGCTTCTGGAAACACAAACCCGCATATGGGTCAGTTGATGAAGTGAGGTGAGCAGCCCTTTCGGAACACGCGGCGGAGTCGTGTATTGGGGCAACGGTCTCTTATAAGACTGGACTTGGGGTGAGCAAGCCATCACAGTCACCACGATCTTACCACCTATGCCCCTCTGCCTACTTTGCCCCACCGGCGACCAGCCCTTTTTCCACGAAGTCGGCGAGTTGACGAATGTAATTTGGATGCTTGCTCGCCAGGCGTTATCACAGCCTGACTTCTGTCCACTCTAGCATATTTCGGGGGTGCATTCGAAAGAACCGCTTAACTCCGCCGGACAACCTCAACTCGTTTCCACCACCCAATGTTGCATCTGCAACAAGAAGTTCACCACCCCGGGTGGTTTGTCTAGCCACCAGAAAGCTAAACGACACTATCCTCCTCGTTCAGCACCGCCCTGCAGATTCGCAAGTACCGAGGATCTTGCCCACCCATCAGAGACTCACGGGGTGTCTCCATCTTCCACTGCCATGAGCAGCGCTGCGCTAGCCAACAAGTTGGACGTGGCTGAGCAGCGTGTTATACATCGGTGCAGCGAGTGCCAAGCCACCTTCGACTCTCTTGCCGAGCTGAAAAAGCACCAGTCCTCCCACGGGAAGTTCTCATGCTCGAAGTGCAGTTACCTATCATCCTCCCTTATCGAGTGGAACGATCATTTCAAGCAAGCGCATCAAAAGACTCAGCTCAGCAGTCGCAATCTTCAGGCGGAGTTCGCTCCTGATGCCATCCTACCTTCTCACAGAAGTTCTAGTCCAGCTATCATTCGACCGGAGAGTTCCCAGTCTACGAGTAACAAGAGTGTCACTTCCAACTCGCGCGGCAAAGGTGCTGTATTCTGCGAGCTTTGCAATAAAGAATTTAAAGCTCAGGCGGGTTTGCAAGCACACACGGCTGCGAAGCATCCTACGGGCGCGGAGTGCGTCATTTGCCATTTTATCTGCCCTTCGACAGCCGCGCTCGAAGAACATGTCGACACTGTCCACTCGTGTGCCGTATGTCAAGATGGGATCTTGAGAGATGCGCGGACTTTGTCCGATCACATGATCGAGCATTCGCATCCTATTCTGTGCAAGAGGTGCGGAACGCGGTACCGGACGGAGGAGGAACGTAGGCTTCACTTCGCTACCGCAGATAATGATCACCCAATCTGTGTCGCTTGCCATCTGGGCTTTGAGGATGATGATTCATTGCGCGCGGTAAATGTCTCAATTTCGAGTTAAATGGACCCCCGATGCTAACTTGGACGCATCAGCATACGAATTTAGTCCATCCAGCCTCTCCGGACCCAAGCTCAAAGCCAAGCGCTCGCCGATTATCCATGGAATCTGGTGCGGAAGCCCACGTAACTACGATGTATCCCCGCGGCTTTCGGTGCGACGTTTGCCACGAGGCTTGTTTGTCCCAGATGGAACTCGACGTCCATGTCGTCACAGTTCACTCATGCCCCATCTGCCATGATGGTACCTATATGGACATGAGAGAACTGGAGGAACATCTAGAACAGCATCGCTCTCCATACGCGTGCAACTCGTGCGGCTTGGCTTATGCCGAGGAAGATCAACTCCTTGAACATTACAAGGACTCTCCGAGCGATATCCACCCTCACTGCGAGAAATGCCATCTTGGATTTGAGAACAATGACATGTATACCGACGTGTGTGTTTTACTTGTTAAAGGTGATAGTGAAATGACTGTCGGGATTTGCAGCATATCGATGAAGTCCACCCACGCATCGCTTGTGATGTATGCGATGGCGAATTTTTTGACCCAGAAGAACTCGCTGTTCACTATTCAAGTTCGCGGAAACATCCCAAGTGCGAGAAATGTGACATTGGATTCAGAGACCGATTCGATTACACGGACGTGAGTGAGAAGGCTTGTCGTTGGTTCCCCCTTGACCTCGGCTCGTGCAGCATGGTGCTTCTGCACACCCCGAGTGTCACTGTTACTTGTGCCAATGGCACTTCGACAACCCAGATGTCTTGCAAAATCATATCAAGCATTTTTTCAACCATCCTAAATGTCAAGGTTGCGGTATCAGGTTTGCCGACGCGGATGCGTACCAATACGTGAGATCCAGAACTTGACATGATAACCTAGCGATAACCCCACTACTGCTTCGTAGCACCTTTTCACTGTCCATCGTCCAAACTTGGGTGGTCAGGGAAGATCCGATATTTCGGCCGTCGAGCCCGATCGCGAGAATAAGATACTCGATGATGACCTTTCGAGTTCCCTGTTGAGCACTCAGGTCCTCGACCCTGTGTGGGGCTTCGAGGGTAGTGCGAATCTGCCCTACGCGTCATTCATCCCCCTACCTCCCAGTTTGAGTGGTTACTCGAGTCCCACATCTCAAAGGGTAACAGTTGACTCCGGTGACTCATCGGGGTCGCATTCGCGCAGTTCCACCCTTTCCGTTGAGCAACGCTCTCCTACAGATGGTCAGCCATGGAATGTAACTATCCAATCTCTATCTGTGGACCCTGAGGAGGACCTTAAGGCATCTCCCGAGTTTAATCACTCTCCTTTGTCGACGCTTCCAGCGGTCGGGACACCCGTTATCCAATCGGTTGACTTCCACAGCCCGTTCAGCCCCCGGCCCGAACCGGCCCAGTTTTTCTCGTTGTCTGAAGGGATTACCGGCGCCGTTGTGACTGTACCGGAACATGATGAAGCGGAAAGCGATTCTAGTAGCTCCTTTACTCGGTCCCCTCCATTGATATCTCCCGTCGTTAAATTACCTGATCCGAGTGCAGCATCCCCAACATCTACGTCGAGCTGGACGATGACAAGCGACACGGATTCTCGAAGATCATCACCTCACCCCCGGTCCAGATCGTCGTCCAAGGCGATAAATGGCGCATTTTCCGCTGCTCAAACCGCTTCCGATCATGCTATCCCGCAGTTGAGCTTGCTGGTTCCAAGCTCGACACAGTTAGATGGTAGCGCAAGGTCGTAGTCAGATTCCTTTGTGTCACATGCAGCTGTATTGACATTATATTCTAGTAACTCGGGATGCCCCAGCTCTATATCCCCTGAGTCGGCTGGAATTAGCGTCTCCGCAAGCATGACGCCAGAGTACCTTCGCGAGGCGCGGGCTTATCTGTCGCTCACGCATCAGGTGCCAGCACCATTGTCCCCTCCAGTACCTCATAGTCCTGGCATCTCATCACCCATTTTATCTTCTGCGGGACTTGCCATAGGCGAACGAGGACGCCGCCGCGAAGTACGGTTTGAAGACAACATTATGTCGGACCCTGCACAGTGGGATAGGCAGTCCACGTCGAGTGATTCATCCCTCGAACCTCCGGTAGTACTTCCTCGACCAGGTTTGAGCAATTATAAGGCGAACGGTATGTCTTTTATTCTGTGTTTCGCATGTCAGTGACTCATTACAATTTGCAATCTAGGTATCAGTAAATTGCCGCGTTTTTCGGCTCTCAGACGTCCGGGTAGAAAATGGACCAATGGCCAGGCAAACCATGTACCCCCTCACGCGTACAACAGACGACCAAACGGGGCGCCCTTACCCTCGTACCACTGCAGGTCCTGTTATAAAGATCACTGCGAAGAACCGACGACGACTACATGTGGCCATTTGTTTTGTTACGAGTACGTCGCCTTGATGATTTCCATCGCGATCAGCGTTTCTAAATTGGATGTGCAGGTGCATTTCTACAGCAATTATGAAAGAATCGCGTTGTCCTGTTTGTGAGGCACCAACGTTACTGTACTGTCTGTTCCGCATCGATACGTCGGCGTGAACGTGGTGTAGTAACTCGTCCATAGTCTCAACTTTACTATCATTTAAGCGTTGCAATGTTGTGGTTTTAATGTATTTACATGGTTCATGCCAGTTTATGAACCCCTGGTCTCGTTTCGTAACGGTGGTCGAGCAGCTGCAAAATACTGAAGCATGACACTTGGATGGTCAAAGTTGCAGCCGTCAAGAAAACAATTCCTTAGAGAACTAGTACGAATACAAATGGAAATAGCAAGACATTCTTTGTTCCATCTACCCAACTCACAGCGCTTCAATGCGCGAATCGGAAATCAAGTCGCTTATTCCCAATGTCCTTTGTGGTGCTCAGATAGTGCGCTTTCTCCTGTAAACGGTCCGGGATCAGTTTAGTGGTATTCTTTCGCTGTTCACTAACTTGCCTCGAGCGTCATAGCATCCCAAATCTTTGCACGCTGACGGTTCCGCCAGATATAGTACACCTTGGTGCCAGGATACAGCAAAAGGATGTCGACCAAACAAATGATAATCAGGATTCGGTTCCCCCGCTCGTCTGTTGTGATAAGGATGAGCATGGGGTTGAGGTCGAGGTGCTACCGTTGCGGAAAATGGGTAGAGGACGTACACCTGGGCGCATCGCTTGCTACATATATCTGTGATGCGATGATGATGGTTGCTTGGGCAAACCTAGAAGAGCTGGCGTTGGGTTCAAACGTCGGCGAGAAAGAAACATCATTGACGTACATGCTGTACAAGGACGTGTTGACGGTACGACTGGACACTGCGCCCGCATTTCTGGAGCACCATCCAGCCTGTCATGAACAGGTATTTAGTTCCTCGGAGTTTTTATTCAACGCCCAAACCTACATGAATTGGGACGATGCGACTGTGGCCGGGGTGGTCAGCCAATGCCATCGCAACAGAGGTTCAGAGAGACATACGGATAGGAGAGAAGTCCAGTGAGTAATCCCTGTCAATCAAATCGATATACCTTCAAAAAGAAGGTGAGAAATACGGACGAAAGTGAGCCAGTGGTTTGGACTTGGCGGTAAAGCGTATATCGCCACCAAGAATGGCAACATCCACACATCCCCCATCATAGAGACGAAGGTGCGTTCACTAACGAACTCTGACACGAGTACGATAAGAAGCAGGGTGATAAGTGCCATTGCTTCGGATGGTATTGTCAGCAAAGTGGTGTTGAATGTATTGAATCTAAAGTATGACTTAGTAGCAGATCACGAACATATGGCCTTTACTTGCCCCGCATGACGAAGTAGGAGGGTGAGGTAGGTAGTGGGTGGGTTGCCAGGTATTCCGGATACAACGCCGCTACGAATAGTATTAACCAGGGGTCAATACACAGGATTTACTCGTGCTCACAGAATGTACACGGGCCACAGGTCATAATCGCAGATAGCAGTCCAAAGTTCTTTGAGGGTTAGAGGCTCTCGGTTGTGCATGTCCCCCTATCGGCGTTTTCTAGCATGCAACATGTACGAATACGCTAATGATCACCTTGGTTGGGTCATCACGAAGGACCTTGTTCACTATAATAACTTCTTCACGCTGGGTGAACCATCCTTTTGGTCGGAACCATGTTTTTGTCTGCGTGGGTGACGGTGGCAAGTTGAAAAAAGAGGCAACGCCTATAGCAAGCGTTAACAGGCCTCTGTGGGTGCAATTATGCAAAGTAATATTATAGAGTGATCGTGCCACTTACTCTATCAAGAATAGCCACCTGTGAATTGATACGATCAACAAGGTCAATCGTAGCGAATAGGTATGACTTACCGCCACCCAGCTTTTCCGAAAACACCATCGAGATGAAAAATACCGTAGGCCAGAAAGCTAGAGGCGATATCGCATAAACCTATGGACATCCAGAAGCCAGCCAAGCGAATGGGTAGTTCTGTCTTTGTGTAGAAGTCTGGAAAACATTGTGAGTCCAGGAGAGACTCGCGATTTGTAGAAGAACGGACAAGTCATGTATAATACCAGCGCAGGTGCAAAGCTGGACAGAGAAAGATCAGTTGAATTATTTTATCATAAGCAAAATTAGATGGCATACCCTCCTTGAAGAAGTCTGTCGTGTACATCATCAGGGTATTGTAAGAAGATGAAAACGAGATCATCGCACCCAAGCAGTGCACGACAGGCGAGGAACGACGTTCTTCCTTTAAGCCAGAATTGACTGAGAGAGACGATACCTAAATGTTGGTGAGTATCGGCCATAAAACTCCAGAGGTTACTCACTCCAGAGACACATCTGCATCGGCGCCCAACGATCGGCTCCAATCTGATATTATCGATATTATCAATGAACGACCCATTCGGGACGAGACTAACATACACGCTTCGAAATCAGTTGGGACGGTAACTCCGCAAATAGATAGGCAAGGCGGTTAACTGTGTTCCCCAAGTTGAAGTCTAATCTCGGAGAAGTTGGCAATTGAAAGAAAACCTGAATCACCGTCTGTAGTCAAGCGTAAATCGACAAGAAAGCTGGCTGAGTTCGCCTGATTGATGTTGACACGGTCCAAGTTGACGGCGAAACAGCCGACAGCGACAATAGACATGATCCTCCAGTGGACCTTGCGCAAAATTGCCTTGATGATACCCGGACGGTCAACAAGTGATACACGGAAGGTAAAGGCCCATTCACGAGCCACCACTTGCCTTCTCCTCTCGATAGGTCCACCTCGCGGAAGGATCGAAACGATGAATGTTCTCATAATCTTTCTTTGGCCAATAGAACGGTGCAAGATGTGGATCGTCAAATACAGAGCGTCTGGTCGCAATGGCGTCGGGATCACGGTGTGGGATTGATCGCTTGCCAAAGAGCGCCTTTGCCCAACTTGAAGCAGATTGATCCTCCTCTTCAAGATTCGAATTGCCTCGTTCTTCAAGTTCGTTCTTGAGGACAGATACCTTGTCAGGATAATCGCCCGGCCCAGACGTCCTCAGGGGAGGGGGAGGGGCTGTTGCTTCTGCATCATCGGACAGTCCATTGGTGGTCGTCATTGCGAGAGTCAGTACCGAATAGCAGCTACTAACCCGATTTTGTGCTTCTTGGTTTACGTACGGTCATGATATATGAAGCACTGTATAAGGCTTACGGAAAGTTTTGTACCAACGCGAATACCAATGGACCTCATAGAGGGCGATAACAGCGGATGAGTCGCTATTTCGGATTAACTTCCTCCGGGTCTCGGTGGGCACTGTGACAAAGTACTTGCCTTATAAAAGCATGCTTATGTTTGATCGGAGTTCAGTGATGGCGCGCGCGTTCAAGCAAGAAGCTAGGCATATGCTAAAGTGTTTAAAATTTGTTAATGGATGACGGTACTTACTTATGGCGTCCGACTTTAGATTCACTGGAAGAACAACCCGAGGCGAAATTTGCCGAAGTTGTTCAACGTCAGTGCAACCTGCCGGCGGGACAATAACACTCTATTGAGAGGTCGTGGTACATATTACATATTTCAAGTTACTGCGAACCTTCGCAGGGATAGCTTATTACGCCAGGAATGGTAGTGCCGTTCAGCGGTTCCGTCGTCCCTTGTGCAGGGTCCATTAAATGACCTCCTTCTTTGGGTGTCGCTCGAGTACCTGAGTCGACTGTCACTGACGGTGAAAGACGGAGGTTGATGCCGGCAAGCAGCCCTGCGCCACTTCACATGGGTCCGCACCAACGATGATGCTTTGCTTTCCCTCGTACCTCGTTACGAGACAGAGTCGCCCATGACATTGCCAGAGCAATGGAAGTGTCAAGGCACTTCCAAATGGAGAGAAGTCCAAGTATAAAGTCACACAGGGATGACCTTCTGAGAGGGCCTGCGAGGCGATTTCCCCTTGGACCATGTCATGCATGTCAGCTGTCCCGGACGCCACATTATCCGAGAACTCGTTCTACGTAGGGATCAATCTACAAAATATTCTATATGGTGAGTATGTCTCCGACGTTTCATGTCAAGCGGTCTCACCGGTTCGCTGTCAGGCATCCAACTGGCCCTGTATTTCAAGACCATGCATGTCGTCCTGGCTCGCAGAAGAGAACCATGGAAGCGTGACGCGTTTTACGCGGGCTTCAGTAGCGTGATGCTACTCTTGATTACGATTCGGATAGCCAGCGAAGGGGTATACGGCCAAAAAATGTGGTTGGTTGATCGAAACTATCCGGGTGGGCCTGTCGCGTACGGCGAGGCACATGCGTCAGACGTATACATGGATTTGGGGGCGACTGCAGTCGTCATTCTACAACAAATGGCGGATGCCCTCATGGTAAGACGGGACGAATGAAATGTTGAAAAGCAGAATCAACTTGCCCGCTTCGTTCTAGATATACCGCTGTCGAGTTGTGTGGGACAGCCTTCGTGCCATCGTCGTCCCCTCAATCCTGTGGTTAGCCAACCTGGGTAAGCAGCATTCCTTGACTGCGCGTGGTATTCGTTTCATCCGTGCCAAATCAGCGTTGGGAATCCTGGTCAGCTGGGCCGCCGTTACGCCGTGGGCCAATTTTTTCAGTAACAGCTCTGCTAAACTCGGGCTGGCGTATAACACGGTCTCGGTCTTCCTGAACACATCATTGACATGCATGATCTGGTATCAGCTGGTGCGCCGTGCGAGAGCAGCTCGGAGGGAGTGTCACGGAGAGGAAAACGCGCCGCTATCATATTTCAACATAGATGCACTCGTTGGGGAATCGATGCTACTGTACACGCTATCTGGCATCGCGTTCTTGATATCGCACGAGGTGTGGAGCGAGATCGGGATCGCATTCGGGAGTGTCTACACGCTGATGATGGTGAGCGCGTCGTGGAGCTCGATTGATATGCTGACTGGTTTGTAGTGTGTGTCGCCGCAGATATTGATCTTGCGCATGGCGGAGGGCAAGGCATGGGAGAAGGACAGGGTGGGGTCGGTCGGGGTGGACACGTTGGGCGGGGAACAGTCGGACGGGAGCGGAGCGGTAGCACTACACCTCGAAATGTTGCCATATCATCCACAGCAGTCGTCTGAAACGGACTCCAAGTAATCGAACCGTGCGAAAGACTCCTTGTCCACCGACGGTCGCGATGCCCGTCTGTTTCCTCTGTCCCGGTCGTTCCTTCAAAGACGAGGACGCCGTCAGAATGGTCAGTATCTCTTTCCGAGGTTGACCGTGAGGCTCATTTTCGCGTCCCAGCACCGAGAATCCAAGCACGCCTATTGCTGTGAAAGGTGCAGCAAAGTGCTCAACTCCCAACAAGCCCTCGAGCAGCACATCAGAGACAAGCATTCCTTTTTTGAATGTCGCTTTTGCGACCGCGAATTCACCACAGCGCAGGGTCGAGACGCACACGAGGACGCAAAGCATTCTACGTTCGAGTGCAACTACTGTGATCGCGAGTTTAACTCGGAGCAAGCCCGGGAGCAACACGAAGATGCCAAGCATACATTCGAGTGCCGTTACTGTGATCGCAAGTTCAACTCGGAGCAAGCTCGGGAGCAACACGAAGATGCACAGCATAGCACGTTCGAGTGCCGTTACTGTAATCGTGAGTTCAACTCGGAGCAAGCCCGGGAGCAACACGAAGATGCCAAGCATACATTCGAGTGCCGCCACTGCGATCGCAACTTCAGCTCGGAAGCAGCTCGGGAGCAGCACGAGGACGCACAACATAGTGCAATCGAATGCCGCTACTGCGATCGCAAATTCTCCTCAGAGAAAGCTCGGGAGCAACACGAGGATGCCAAGCACCACATCATCTGCGGCAGTAGCTTCTCCCAGGCGGCGGCACCCCGGCTGCACAAGCAATCCACGCCACATTTCGAGTGCACTTATTGTACGACAAAGCTCTTTTCTACAGCCCTCAAGAGAGCACACGAGATGGCCTGTGACAGCAATCCCGTCAACTTCCGCCTCGCAGCAACACCCCCCATTCAGTGGGGTTCGTCGTCGTCAAATGATTCAAAGTCGACGGAAATGGTCGAGGAGGAGGAGTCGCCCTCTGAAGGGTCAGAGCCACCCACCCCTCCTTCTCCTTCATCGCAGGACGAAGGCGAACTGTTTCACTCGACAAGTGCGCTCCCTTCTACGGACGCAAATAACGAAAGGCCCACCGTTACGCAGCCTTGCGCCTGCACACATTCGCTCGACCCTGGGTCGTGCTCAAGGTGCCAACCATCGAACACCAATCAGCCTGTCCCAGACGATGGGGAGAGCGTCTTCTCCGCTGATGAGAATCACCAGGATGATTCCAAAGATCACCGCGACGTTATTTTCCAGTGTACGCCATGCCTCGAGCTCTTTGAATCTGAAGACTCCTTTCGGAATCATGTCTGTGTTTTTCGCAAAATCATGTTCCGACCCCATTGCCCGGTTTGCTATACGCAGTTCGATGACGGGTCATTACTCCAGAAACATCTCGAGGGTCTCGAGGCGTTTTCGTGTCAACTCTGTCTGACTCGGTGCTGCTCGGATGAGATGTTGCAGGATCATCTCCTCAGTCATCCGACATGTGGCAAGTGTGGGAAGGCCTTTGCCGATAATCTTACCCTTTGTGCGGTAAGGATTCTTCGGTCTCACGACCATGTTATCGATGAGCACGCCATTCACTGATATCGAATCTCGTCAGCATGTGGAGTTGGACCACCCAGTCGTGGTCTGTTGGGATTGCGATGGTATCGTTGTCGAGAAGAACAGTCTCGAGTTGCATTACACGGAGTCTTCTGCCCATCCATCGTGTACATTTTGCGGCGTGGGCAAGAAAAACTCGGCAGATATGGACGAGGTTTGTGTGATCGCCGAGCTCCTGTGGTACACACGTTTCTTACACCCCACACAGCACATCAGACACGTGCACGCCACAGATGCGGAGATGCAAGACCAGCCAAGTGCTGGTAACGTAAATGTTGGTACCAGATAATAGCGTGGAAACTGTGCTAATGCGTTTTGTGATTCAGCCGAGTCTGGATGACGGGTCTCTTGCAGCACAGATGCAACCCCTCGGAGCAGACCGGGAGGATCAACCTTTAGAGGAGCTTGATCGCGCACCATTGTCCTCTGGTGTGGACATTGGTGGTCCACTCGGTGGACCTGGCGACGAGCTCACAAGTAGCCCACCACAGATGGAATTGTCTCTTCCTTCGTCAACTCAACCAGTCATGCCACCCCAGGTCGAACTCGTAGATGACGCAGCTGCGAATACGTCCGAGATCAACGGAGAGCAACCCCCTCATGTTGCCCTTCGCCAATACGCATCCCCCTCTCCCACACCCTCTGAACACGGCAGCGCCTCCAAGGTGACCAATACCGCCACAAACGACGACACCCGACCTCCCTCTCCCCTCTCTTCCGTCTTCCCCGACTCGGATCCAAGGTGCGTCTTTCACCCTCGTATCCCTGTCCACCCGACTGACCACGCTCGCAGTACCCGGAGCTCGCCGAGCTCGTCGACCAGCAACTCGGTCGTGTTCGTCTCGGCCAACGGGATACCCGACTTCATCCGGGAAAACCGTGCGATATTGGTCGCTACCAGTGCGGGATCCCCTAGTTCGGGTCGTACGCCCCTCCGACTGTCGTCCGAGTCGTCGCTCGACTCGCTGGATGCGGACGTGGCAGAGTCTCGTGTGGGCGAAGCGCGCGTGGCGACCTCGGACGAGCCCAAGTCGGGTCATCGCTTGCATTGCCGTATCTGTCTGGTGGACCCTTGTGAGGACATGACGGCGACAATTTGTGGACATGTGTTTTGTAAACGGTGCGTCGGCGCGCTCGTCAATTCCGAGTATGAACCGAGACGTTTTCTTTGCAGGTGCATCACGCAGGCCGTGGTTGCAAAGTCGGAATGCCCTGTCTGCAAGAACGCGACGCTGCTCTATTGCCTCTTCAAGCTGGATCTGTCGGTCTAAGTCCGAGTGATCACTGTTGGTCATCTTGTCATCTTGTTTAAACTTCTTTTGCAAGACGTTTTCCGCATGGTCCTAATGTATAGATTGCGCTTGTATTATCACCCCTGTTTACCAGTGCTGTATCTTGTCTGTAACTGAAATTTTGATGATCATCTTGCATACATCCAGTGTTGGCTCGATAAAGTGAAAAATAGGCAGTGCGTAATGTGAAGAACAGCGGTGGTATGTATCCGCAGGTCGTTACTGGTAACAATGTGTCAAGATATGTATTTATACAGGGGGTAAAGGCCAGGCGACGGCCATGTGCGAGCCTTTGAGGCCCGCACAAATTCCACTGGAGATCGAGAGATGCTTATAACACAGGGACGGTTATCTCAGGCTGCGAATCCTTTTCCGACGGGCTCTCAGCGGTCTTTCGGACCGCCTCCTGAGCTTCATGTCGTTGGCGCTTCCGTTTTCCATTAGCCGACTCCCACCCGAAAATTTTCGTGCGTCCCTATGAAAGAAGTGCAATATTAACGTGATGCACAAGAGAGCAGTGCTGAGGATATTACCTCTCGGAACTTGTAGTAGACGAGCACGACGATGACGGCCAGCCAGTAAAACACGTACGAGAGCACGCTGCCCACTAACGGCGCAATTAATAATGGGGTGAATGAAAAAGAGACGGGCGAGGCTTACGTGTTGCGCTGTTTTCCCAACCAAAGATGGCGTTAAAGATGGACCAACTGCCGTTTGAAGCGTTGCAACAATCGAGGTGCCAGACATTACCTCGGACGTCATACAATCCCGGGCCGGTTCCGACAACATCGTCGGAAGAAGCGCCGATGAGCTTGATGAAATTGTTTTCTTGGAATGCCCAAATGGCTTTGGAGAAGAGGCCAGCACCGATGAGTAAGATGAAGTTGGTCATGCAAATGAGGAATATTTTGAAGGCTGTTGTAGTTTAATGAAGGCTTGGCAGGGAGGAAATCAAGACACTTGCTTGTTCGGCTGGCAAATTGGTATACGATAGCTCCGCAGATAATGCCGCAGATAATGCCGACGATGGTGGCGATGGGTATAGACGTAGCAGGCTCTGCGAGTGAAACGCCGCCAACAAAGACGACTGCTTCGAGACCTGTTGTGGGAGTTAGGGAGGGAAATTCCGAAAGAGGGAAGGGGACTTGCCCTCGCGGAGGACGGTGATCATGGGGAGGAAGAAGAGGACCCATCGGCTAGTTCTTGCGCCACGATCACGCTCTGAGACAGGGGGTGAGGGGGGCGTGTTGGGCGTCAAAGACAGGCATACGTTGGGTGTTGAACGCGTTTTGGAGTTTTATGCGCCATTTTGTGCGTGCATTCTCCATTTTAAGCATGGTAACGCCCATGACGAATATCATAACGGAAGCGATCAACTCGAATATGCCTAAAGACATGTCAGGGCTGATGGGAAGGAAGGGTGGTGGCGGGGAAAGCGTGCCTTCCCATAATTGCTCCGAGTTTGTCCAGAGATCTTTTGCCTGAGTGAACCAGATGGCAATGAAGGCTCCGCCAATGGTGACGGCGACGGCTAAGCCGACCAAGGCGCCGAGAAGGACCTGGAAAACGCGTCGAGGCGGGGATGGAGGTGGCGTAGACGGGGGCATACCTGTAGCCTGAGTTTTTTGAGGACGCGGGGACAGACGGTGGTGGTGGGACTGGACTCGAGGTCGGGAGGAGGGGAGGAGGGATCACTGGGAGGAGGGGATTTGTGTAGGATTTGTTCTACGAGACTGAGGAGGACGGAGACGATGAGACAGGCCTCGAGTGCCTCGCGGAAGACGACGACGAAGATGGTGACAGAGAAGAGACTTGGGGCCATGATGGTCGCAGAGAGAGAGAGAGAGAAGGGGACGGGCTTTATCTGATAATTTTTAATCCGACATGGTCCGATGTCCGACATATCAGATAAAGTTTGATCCGTGCCTGTCCCTTATCTGATAAAAATTTCATGTCCTCATAAATACCGTCACATTTATCCATGGCCCTCCCCAATGTTCGGTTCCCTCCTCTCTCTCCTCGCCCTGGCCACCTGCTGCGTGGCAGGCGTGCAGGAACTCTGGTGGAATGTCACCTATGTACAAAATGCCGACCCAGACGGACTATACCCCCGTCGTGTCATTGGCGTGAACAATACCTGGCCGTGCGTGATTCTCACCGCTCGCCGTGACTCGCTGACCCCCTTGTAGACCACCGCCCATCGACGTCAACACGACGGACTCTCTCCTCGTTCACGTGACCAACTCTCTCGACGCACCGACGTCCCTCCACCACCATGGCATGTTCTTCAACTCCACCAGCTGGATGGACGGCGCCGCCTTCGTCTCTCAGTGGTATGCTCATTCCACTCCGCGTACTCCCACCTCATGGGACACACAGCGGCATCCCTCCCGGACAGACGTTTGACTATCTCGTCCCAATCAATTCCTCTGGCCAACACGGCACCTTTTGGGCACACGCCCATGCAAACGTACGCGTTTTTCCTCGTTGTTTCCACCCAGCTCACCTCGTGCCGTATTCCGATCAGGGTCAATATGTTGACGGTTTACGTGCACCCCTGTTGTTGCATCCCTCCAACGAATCCTATCAGTACGACGAGGAATTCACCATCCTTCTCGGCGACTGGTATCATCAAGAACACGCCGTGTTGCTCCAAAGCTTCATTAGCATCGCGGACCCCGCCGGCAACGAACCCGTGCCAAGTAAACTCTATCATCATTACTTTCCGATCTTAGCCTAATCGATATTTGCTCTTTAGATTCCGGCTTGATCTACTTTTCCCAGGGCACGTCCTACTTGCCTCCCATCCCAGGAACCTCTCCCGCCTCAGTCACCTCTGCGGTGGGTTTCAATGAAAATGCTACCTTGCCGTTCGTTCCGGGCCGCACCTACCGCCTCAGAATCATCAACATGGCCGCCTTCTCCGCCTTCTACTTCTGGATCGACGGTCATGACATGCGCATCATCGAAGCCGACGGCGTAAGTTTATCAGCTCCGCCCTGGCCCCACTTTGCCTACGTCATATTTATAGACAGACGTACAAGAATATCCAACAGATATGATCAGCATCTCTGTTGCACAACGCTATTCCATACTTGTCCAGGCTCGCAACGATTCGTCTTCCAATTGGATGATCCATGCTAACATGGACACCACAATGTTTGATACGGTTCCCTCGACACTACAAACGAGTGTGTGCTGTTTTTCAGTTTATCATCCAGCGACTGAGACGACTCCAAACAGATCTCACCTCCTCGATCACTTATGCCACTAATAAAAACATTACTGACCTTGGGCCCGTCCAAAACTACTACATGACCAACGATACCGCACTTGTCCCGCTCGACCCAATCCCGCAACCTGTTGCTTCAGAGACCATAGAGTTGGAAGTCGTGTTTCAAACCATGGATGATGGTACGAACCGCGCAACGCTAAACGGTTATGTCTACAACTCCCCAATCGTGCCTGCAATCATCTCCGCTCTCACTCTCGGCGATAATGCGACAGTCCAAGAAGCATACGGACCGTATAGCATCATGCTCGATCACCTCGATGTGGTTGACATCGTCGTCAAGAATTCAGACAAGGGCTCACATCCATTGTGCATATTTCTCCGACCGTACCAGTGTCGCTGCTGATCTTTGTATTTCAGCCACTTGCATGGTCACAGGTTCCAGATCGTCAATCGCGCCGAACAGTATAAGTCAACGGATCCTACATTGAATCCTCCCCTGATCGAGGGCCAAGCCAATCCGATGCGTCGCGATACCATCACCATTCCAGGTGGCGCATCCGTCACGCTTCGGGTCGTTGCGGATAATCCTGGGGCTTGGTTTTTCCATTGTACGCCTCTCTGACCACGCTCGTCAGATAGCTGATCCCTTTTGGTTAGGTCACATTGAATGGCATTTAGAGGCTGGTCTTGCGGTCCAGTTCATCGAGGCACCCCTTCAGATCCAGGAGCGAGCTGTGGGACAAGTCCCGTCATACCTATATGACCAGTGTGCTGCGCAAGGCATCCCTTATTCTGGAAACGCCGCCGGGCATCCATCTGCGACGGATTTGTCCGGGCTTCCCTTGGGACCTTGGCCCCAGAGCACGGGTTGGCAGCCAAAGGGTATCTTGGCGATGACCGGGTGAGTGCGATTGTTCTCGGATCACAAGGATCCTAAAGGAAATGTTGTCCACACAGGTGTGTACTCACCGCTGTCATCGGTATGGTGACTGTGGTATGGTACTCGATGGGAGTCAAGGAGAGTGAGGAGGAGATTGAGCAGGAAGTGAGGAGACGCATTGAGGCCAAGCGAAACCGAAAGCGCTTTGGATTGTTCAAAAGGACGGAGTGATCCTGTAAATAACTGCGTATACGATACCTGATTGTTTCAGATGTGCCGACCGTGGTGTTTGACCCTGAGCGTGTCGGTGGGGACATGGACTCAATGATGGTCATCTTGTTCATCGGCGCTATCCGGGGGCTTTTAGAGGCAGACTTTAATTTGCAAGACAGTTGACTCCGAAATGCTGCGCTACGCCCTTCGCCCCCTCGCAACGACCGTCGTCTCCCCCGTCAGCAAGCAGGGCATCCAACACAAACTACGCTCCATGGCCACCGCAAACACACCTGCCTTTGTGCGTACCTGTCTTCTTCATCTCGCGTGACAGCTTCTAATCCATCTTTAGAATAAGGGCCTGTACGCGCCTCTGTCGGAGATTGATCCTGTTGTCCAAAACATCATCGACAAAGAAACATGGAGGCAGTATTCCGGACTCGAGCTCATCGCCTCAGAGGTTCGCACCTCTTTTTTTGTTCCTCAAAACAATGTTCTGCCTCTAAGCACCCGTTGCAAAGAACTTGACCAGCCGGGCCGTCATGGAGGCCAATGGCTCCTTCCTGACCAACAAGTATTCCGAGGGTCTTCCTGGGGCTCGCTACTACGGTGGAAATGAGTGGATCGACGAACTCGAAATCCTCTGCCGCAACCGGGCTTTGCAAGCATTCAACCTCGATCCCGAGAAATGGGGTGTCAACGTCCAGCCTTATTCTGGTAGTGTACGTCCATCTATATCGGTTCCCTACCCATCGTTTTTGGGCTAATCCTCTATTTTCTTTCTTTTCCGCCGTCTTCAGTCCGCAAAGTGCGTTGTAATTCTCATGGTTCGGTTCAGTGGGACTGACCGCTTTTCCTCAGCTTTGCAACCCTGACGGCCTTGATCCAACCCCAAGACAGACTCATGGGTCTAGGTCTGCCCGACGGTGGACACCTCACCCATGGTTATTACGTACGTTAAACGAACCCCTGAGTTTGTTTTGCCTGCTTACCCGTTTTGCACAGACGGCGAAGAAAAAGATGACTGCGTCTTCGATCTATTTCCAGTCTTTCCCTTATGCTCTTGACCCTTCGACGCAACTCGTCGATTACGAGGCCTTGGCCAAGCAGGCAAAGATTTTCAAGCCCCGTTTGATTATCTGCGGTGCTTCCGCTTATCCCCGAGACTGGGATTACGCCACGATCAAGGCCATTTGTGACAGGGAGGGCGCTTATATGATGGCGGATATCGCTCACACAAGCGGGTTGGTCGCAGCGCAGGAATTGAACAACCCTTTTGAGTATTGTGATGTTGTCACCACCACAACGTGAGTGGCCCCACGCGTTTGCTTTAGGCCTAGACTGAGTCCATTTAGTCACAAGACGCTTCGTGGCACCCGAGCAGGTATGATCTTCTTCAGGAAAGACGGCCAGAACTATCAGGACCTCGAGAAGCGCATCAACGATGCTGTGTTCCCTGCTTGTCAGGGTGGCCCACACAACCAAGTTCGCTTGTTTCTCTTCACTCGTGCCATCTTGTCGTAATGTACCTTTTTCGCAGACAATTGCGGGCATCGCGACGGCACTCCTTCAAGCTTCCCAGCCCGAGTGGAAACAGTACGCACGTCAGGTCATCGCCAACGCCAGAACGTTGGCCGCCTATCTCATCGAGCGTGGGTACAAGCTCCAGACGGGTGGTACCGACAACCACCTCGTTCTTTGGGACCTCCGACCCCTTGGACTGACCGGTAGCAAAATTGAGAAAGTGTGCGACCTTCTCGGCATCTCCATCAACAGTACGCCCCTTCTTCACATGCCCCACTCGTCGACTTCATATATCTTTTTTTAGAGAATGCCGTTTCTGGGGACGCTTCGGCGCAGACACCTGGCGGTATCCGTCTTGGGACCGCCGCTCTAACGTCGCGTGACCTGGTGGAGGAAGACTTCAAAGTTGTTGCCGAATTCCTGCACCGTGCAGTCCAGCTGTCGCTCGTCCTCCAAAAGGAGGCCGGGACAAAGCTGCTCAAGGATTTCGTCCGGGTAGCTAGCACCGAGAGCGAAGGCAAGGTCGGCGCACAGATGGTCAAGGAGCTCCGTCGGGACGTGGCGGCGTTTGCGCGCAAGTGGCCTCTGCCAGGTGTGGACGCGTCGGCCCTTCAACGCCCTGCGGGGATCGCGGAAGATGATTAGGTGGAATTATATGTATGGTATATCGCGGTCGCCGTCACGAGGATGGTAAAGATTTCAACGATCACACGCGGATTTCTTGAATTTGGATGTTTCAACATAGTCCAACGGTCATTGTAGCAAATATAGCTTTCTTGTCGTGTTTGTGGCGTGAATTGTTCGCAAGCTTCAAGCTCGGTTGGTACGAACGCAAGGCAATCTAGTTGATCCTCGCCCTTTACGCCAATGACCTATATGTGGGGTGATGAGGCAACTATATCGGGACCGTGAATCATCGCTGACCGCAGTCCACGGTTAAAATGTTCGTGGCTACACGCCAGCAAAACAACGTCATCAGGTAGGCTATGGTCAGTATATCTCGAGTCAGACGGTGTTTGTGGCATCCTACACGTTGCAGCAGTGCGAGTAGACCGTATTGACAAAACTTGGCTAGGACTGAGCAGGAAGAAGACTCTGGACGCACTGGTCAATAGCTTTAACGCTTCTCACTGCCAGTGTCAGCCAAATCGCACGGGAACGTGCGCACAGAAGAGTGGGAGCTCGAAAAACATGGAATCGGGCACAGAATGCGGATGTTCGGAGTTGAAAGAATATTAATGCTTTCGACGCCGTCGCACGTTCAACGTTCAACATTTACCTGCCATCTTCTCGATATCGTGGCACATGGGCCCCCCAAGTCGTCAGACCAACGCCGTGACAACTCGTGACCAGCCATGACCCAAGTACGTGGTCAGGGATAGTCTTCTTTCGGAGTTGCCCACTGACTATTTCCTGTCAGGTGCGTCAGGTAGACCTTTTAAATCCCAACCGCTCCCGCCTCCATCGTCCCCGCGGAGGAACGACTTCACCAACTCCAAATGTTCGTAATTCGTAATACTATTCAGCTGATTACAGCCTCATGGTGGGATGACAGGTACGCCGATCCCCCCTAACCGTGGTGGAACATGTCACTGCGTGCAGAAAATTGAGTGACGTTTACGTCATCGAGACCCTGTGTCCAATGCAGCCGTGGGAGGCTCGTTGAGTCGAGTCGCTGTAGTTGCGGAGGTAAGTCAAAAAATTCTGGACTTGCTACTTATGTTACATACCAACGTGCTTCACAGGTGGATGTCGGGCCTGACTCGGGAATCCTTTCAAGGCTCAGGGCATGGCCAGTATTAATGATTCAGAAGGCGCATGGCAGTCTTCTGAGGCAACTCGAGAATACGGGTTTCGCCCCGGAAGTCCCTGTATGAATGCGCCAGCGCACGGGAGAGCACGGGAGGCGGACAGCCTCGTTTTTGAAGGTTATCGTCGATTAGCTACGGATGCCGTGAAGCCCACAAATGGAGTGGGAAGCAATAATTGTGCCTCTGGGGCAGATATTTAAGCCAGTTCGCATTCGTCTGCGACGTGGATCCGCCGACTCTGACCTAGCCATGAACTTGTTTCCTTGGTCTTCCACTCTGAAAAGTGAGTGGTGTTATTTTTGGTCGTGGATGGCGGGAGATTGACGAAGCATCGGTCGTCCTTCCGCTCTTGATTTTCTAGTCATCGCGTGCACGTTCCACAGTGTTGCGATCTCATGCACCATATTTAGATTAATGTATCGCTGGTATATGGCCTGTTTTTGGTGGGAAGACGGCTGGGCCGTGTTCGCACTTGCATGCGACGCGGTGTGTCTAGCAGCCACCTTACTGGAGCAACCCTCGACAGGTACGGGTTAGATTTCTGACTTGACGCATGTTTGCTCGACGCGTTCGTCAACCTAGCACAAGGGCCGCCACACATAGACTACATCACCAACTGGATGGCCGCATCGAGCTTCCCCTGCGTTCTCTGGTGCGCGTTCAAGTGTGGTGATTATGGTTTTGCTGATGGTGTCCTCAGGGCCTGTCGGATAAGCATCCTGTTCTCCATCGTCCGCATCGCGAATCCCTCTGACCAGCTTCGACGCGTCGCATACGTCGTTGGCTCTTCGTTCCTCATCATGTGGGCCGCATTGCTGGGCCAGAAAATCCAGATTTGCGCCGCGCATGCCTGCCTTGTGGCAGCTCCGGTAGGACTTTCTCAAATTATCAGTCAGTGTCCCAGTCATTCCCGTGTTCATGTCAAGGTCCCAACCTCCCTTTTTTTATACTTTAATATTTTCCAGCGGACGTGATTTCCGATTTAGCCCTTGTCATAATGCCTATTTACCTCCTCCGAGAGACAAAGGTTAACTACCGACAGCGGATCATGGTGTTTGCAGTATTCTCTGCTTCGTTGTTGATCACTGTGCTCTCCATTCTCCATTCTGTGATGCTCTTTATTTCGCATTCCAACGGGATCATCGTCGTTGCTCACGTCAAGGTAAGTTGCATTCCCTTTCCTATCCGAGCAGCGATTAAGTGGGAACGGGGCATAAAGGGGACAAACGAGAGGTTTTTGCTCCCTAGGCGTCCCGCCTCCACATCGCGACGCTTGCGTCACCCTCTCGTTTTCTATTTTGACTTTTTCTTCTTTGTCTAACTCACATGGTATACGCGGTAACAGACGGCGGTCGCACTAATTGTGTGCAACCTTCTCGTGATCGTGGCGTTCATATACCGCATGTGCCATCGATGGGGCCGTGATCTCGACGCGACGGACGAAGGAATCTCGCTCACGAGCGTAGATCTGAATCTTACAGTGAGCGCCGCACAAAAGCGCACGGCGACGATGATGCAGCGCTCGATCGTGACGCGTACGGAGACATCTCGTTCCGAGGTGACGGGTGGAACGGTCGAGCTAGGGGAAACGAAAGGTGTGGGATCGAGGCCAGCGTGATGGACATAGTTTGTCCAACGGGAGTTTTTTTTCGACTAATCAATAGGTAGATGAGATGCCTTCCTTCACGTGCTAGCCCACAGTGGACGCGGTCTGACATGAATGTATGATGTAACCAAGTATCGTGATGAATGCATGTCCCCATGTGACTCGATTAGACACAACCATTTCGAATGTTCAAGTCGCAGATTTCCTTGCAAGACGCTCATGGACCGGGTCATGTATGTACATACAATGGTACAGCGTAACGTATATATACGACATCATAAACGATACAAAATTTGGGATAGTGTAAAAAGACGGAACCCGCGACAAACTCGCCAAAAACGATCAATACGGACTATGCTTTACGTAGCCCAAGTCTTACAAACGCTGGTAGTCCTGGTGACAACACTAGAAAGCCTCCGGGAACTTGAACGACTTCGTCGTAGACGAAAGCAGACTGCTAGCTTCTTGGTTGAGATCGATTGTCGTACACGCCATATAGTTCCCCACTGTGCCATACTCCTCCTCGAGGCCCGTTTGGCCCTTGTGCTCGATGCGATAGATGATGGCGGCGATGACAAGCAGATTGCATATGATCAGCGAGAGCGCAGTCTGCAGTTTCGAGGGATCCGAAAGGGAGGTCAATGATGTATGCGTTGAATCAGATATCAGATGCCCAAGTGCCAGAGCGGATACTCGCCTTGATGTGCGCGACAATGATGGACGCGTTCGTGCCAGGTTCGGAAAGGACTGTTGCTTGTAGGACCGTGACGACACTGACGACCATGTTCGCAGAAAACGTCGCGAACAGGAGCAATTTGCGTTCTCGACTCAACTTTATGGAGTACAAGAATATGATCGGAAGCGCAGTCAAGAGTATGTCGGCGAAATAGTCCACTGTCATTGTTTGAAAAAAGGAAAATGATCATGACTGACAATAAGTTCGTGGGAGATATTGGCTTACTGACTGACTGAGTGGTCACAGTTGCAGTCGTGATTCCACATGAGCGAAAAGTGCACGTTTCCAGTCGTTGAGCGATCATTTCGATCCACATTACTCCGAAAGCGAGGCCAATGCAAAGAGCGACTCTTTTCCACGCGACTTTGGGTTGGGAGACGCGTATCATGAACGTCAGGATACTCATTCTCGTCGCCCTAACATTCGCCATGGTAGTGGCGTTTAACGCGCGTTTTCAAGAGCATGTAAATAGGCTCACCACAAGATTGCAGAGAAGGCAAAAGTGCCGATCCCCTGACCAATGGAAATGAAGCCATGATTAGTGCTGGCTGAAGCAAGTGTACATCCGTGAGTCGATCTCAGGGGTGAGCCGATTCAACGACAATCTTACTGCCAGGTATATATTGTTCGAGGGCAAAGAAGATCAGACTTGCCGCGTCGGCGAAGAGGGCTACGACAACCCAGGCATCATCCCACCACATAAAGGCCATAAACTCGGACCATCTGTACCACAGCCTAAACAAGGTCCAGAATATCGCCGAGCTGTGCAGGGATACCGCGATTGCTACTGTGACCATCGATTTAGAAACAGCTTTGGGTATGATAAATGAGGTGGACAAGATTCACCGTTCATCACATTCAAAGTCATATTCATCGTGCAGTGCGGTGAGTGCATGTCAGGCGCAAGGTGGACGATTGCAGCATCCAGTATACCCTTTTGTACTTATCTAGGCCAAGGGGTGTCATCTTGCTATTCCACCTCTACGTTATGCGCAAGCCACAGAGTCTCACAGACAGGGTCGGAAGAAGTTGGGCGCAAAGTTGGACCCGTTCCAGTCACTTTTTCAAAGGCACAGCTTTGAGGTTAGTGACACATCACAATTAACGTTTGGACCGTGATAAAGACTCGTTGGACATTGGTAGTAAAACATGTTCAAGTTTACGGTAATGATTCTCGTGTCCCAGGACGCTGAAACATAACGACAAACGAGTCAGCAACACATTCAGACGCGTTGACTAGGAACAATCTTACGAGGCCATGTGGTCGAACGAGCGAGTCCCGGCCCGCGTATCACTATTATGAAGCCTTTCAAATCTGTGGGTCTTGCGTAGTACTTGCTGCGGTGTTGGTGACACTCATGGCACCTGAGCGACCCGAGTATCACGAGCAATTGGTCGTTGTTCCGAGTTACTGCTGGTGAGTCGGCGCTGAGTCACCACGGCCAGCTGGTCGGCATATGAAACAAACTACACGTTCAAATTATTCGGAACCTGGACTATGGCTTGAAAGGTAGAACATCACTGATTATTGTTATTACATAGGGCAGTCAATCCATACTTACAGACCGGCCGGCCTCATCCTCCGAGCTCCTTGCCACACTCAGAGTACAAGACATCGCTGCAGTCACAGATCCAGACGCCTTGGAGCAACTACTACCCCTGAAAGACCAAGTGGACGATTTTGTCTTTAGCGCGGACAAGGGCGTTCCCCTGCTAGTCTCTTGAGTGAACTCTGCCTGGGCGACGTCGACCGTCGTGAATTCGATCGTCTTGCTCGCATCAGGTCTGGAGTCATGAAAGCCTGTATTGCCCTTGTGCAAGGCGCGGTAGACAAGGGCGACGATTACGAGCAGGTTGCATACGATCATTGAGCATGCTACTTTGACATGTTCAAAGACGATCGAACCTGACGTGACAGAGTGGAAAAACACGACCGCCTGTGTGACCGTGAGAATGTTGATGACCACACTTGCTGACAGGGCGGAAGAGATCAGAATCCTCCGTTTGCGGTTCAGCTTCACGCTGCGTAAAAACCAGATCGGGAGTATACTCAAGGGTACGTCCGCAATGCAATCTGCTGTTCACGCCAAGGATCAACTCTAGCAAAGTGCCAACGAATGTCTACTGCTTACTGGTGGTCTGGGCTATAAGGAGCGCCCTCGTCATGAGACAACCCTTTGCGAGACAACCCTGAAGTCGTTTTCCGATCATGGCGGCCCCCAGGATCCCGAAAAGTATACCAGTTCCGAGGGAAATATGTCTCAGCCTGCCTTCGGGACGCGACACGCGCACGATGGAAGCCAAGATGCTTATTCTCGTTGCCCTGGAGTCCATCGTAGTATCATTTCCTCGTCATCTTCTGTATACCATTGATTCGATAGGCGAACGCACCACATTAGTATCGGATACGCAAACGAGACGATCCAATTTCCGACAATGAAGAAATGGGGGGTGCGGGCTGATCACTCAATCATCAGTCATAGATGTGGGTACGTTCGATGATAACCTCACCATCTGAAATGGGTTGCTCGAGTATCGCCGCAACCAACCAGGCAACATCGGCCAGGAACGCCAGTGCGACCCAAGCATCGTCCCACCACATGCGGCTTGTATACCATCGATACCATAGCCTAAACAAGGTCGATAGTATCGCCACGCTATGGAAGGACACTGAGACGGCTGCGGATAGCGGGGTTCATTCCAAATGCCATCCGAGCAAGGGCAGGAAGGTCACCAATCAATGTCCAATCCCAGTCTGGGAACATCGTGTCGGATATGTGTCGGTGGCAAACGATCTTCAGTTTTGTCGAGGCCACCTTTTAGCAGACATTCATATTCAGGGAGGTGCGTTGCCGAGAGGACATCCTGTATGCAATATCGGGGTCAGGGTGGAGACGGGAACCGTGCAGGCTGTGCGGTACACTAAGTGTTCACTGTTCACAGTTGGGAAAAGCACGGGTATCCGCGCTTCTGCCTGATGCCTTTCATGTTTATGTTTCAGCTGCACAAAGCCCAGAAACTGCCAAGGACTAGTAGCATTCGAATATAACGAACCGAGGATGCAACGGGTCAATTGTGCAGGGCATACCGCGTGGTATTCATCAGACACGCGGGTGCAGGTTGGCAGGCTCTCGATAGAATGGGGCTGGTGATCCACAGTCAGTCCGGAGTTTGTAGATTGACAGCAGTTTACGTCTTCATGGCATACATATGCAGTGACAGCGCATACTGGTACCGGACATGACATGTAACAGGACCGGTTTCAAGTTGGCACATCATGCATCCGACTCTCACTCCACCGCGTTGCCAGCGCTCATTTGGGACATCCACTTCAGGTCGATGTCTCCGATCCTCAAACCATCCGAAGGACCAATCGGAAGATTGTCGTGGTCGAGAACGAGACACAATTGTCGGTGTGAAGATCGCACGTTGCTGACATATGAGACCCGCTGTTCATCACTTGATAGACCCAAGTCACAGTGGATTTCCAGGAGCTCGGATGCGAGCCACGTAGTGAAAAAAGGTGGCACATCATGGCCAAGCACCCCATACACCATACTAGCTAGCATGCCATCCAGGCCGACCACCAAAGCTTAAACACTGGCGTGACGGTCACCAAGCTTTGAAGGTCGTTGCCGTTCTAGCACACAGAAGGTGAATTTGGTCAGCAATACGTGGTTGCCAACGACGAGAAATTCACACTTGGCAGGTTGATGCCACTTTGGAAGGGACGCACATGCGGCAATGATTCATGCATGATACGCCGACTCGTTGCGCCCCAATTGGCCCCCCATTCCTTCGACCTCACCATGTCACTGGACTGGACGCACATGCAGACTGCGGTCGTGTCTTCCGTGAGGCACTCAATCTTTGTGCTTCCCAGCCGGCCCCTATACCTCATGGCAGACCATGCAGTTGTAGACCAAAAGACGCGTGGTCTCCGTAAAGCGCTGAATTTTCGCTGATGTGACTTCCCTATCCCGGTTCTCTAGTAGCTCCCTGGCAAATCAGAGTCATGGGGCATGATACGATCTCGATCCCAAGAGTGTCTGTACACTCTTGGTCTCTCGGAATTTGCTGTCGTGCAGAATTTCAGTCTCGAGCCGGACCACAAAAAATGGGCGAATTGGTGCACTACATATGGCAAGAGTCTCACCATTACATCAATATACAATCTGCTCTCGTCACCCCTGGGCCCCACTGGCAGGCGTTCTCTCACGCGAAAGTGCGCGTAGTGTTCCTCGCCACCTTACTGCTCCTCACATTCTCTACCCACTTTCCATGACCACCTCTCTGAGCATATCGAGGGCATCCCACTACCAATCCTTGGTGTGTATGTGAGCATTCAGAGTATCGACGGACTCACACGGCCAGAAACCCCTGAACCTTAGTCAACGAAAGATTCAGGGAGGTAAGCTCTATTCTCTACTTGTATTACACACGGACAGCTCAAAACATCATGAACATCATATACATTATGAGGACAGCTCAGACCCAACTTATAGACGGGGCCACCACATCATTCCGATGATTGCGCGTGATCTCGCGATCATCCTCGCGCATCAAAGACGCTGCTGCAGCTACAGATCCAGACGTCTTCGATCGACTACCACCCCTGAAAGACCAAGTAGACGATTTTGTCGTCAATGGGGACAACATTCCTTTACTGGTCTCTTGACTAAACCCTCCCTGGGCGAGGTCGACCGTTGTAAGCTGCACCTTGTCCGTATTAGAAATAGACTCCTCTAAACTCGTCTCGCCTTTGTGCAAGATGCGATACACAAAGGCGACGATCACGAGTAGGTTGCATACGATCATCGAGCACGCCACTTTGACGTGCTCAAAGATGATCGAACCTGAGGTGAGGACCTGGGACTGCACCACCGCCTGCATAACCGTCACAACGTTGATGACCATACTTGCGGACAACGCGGAAGCGACCAGAATCCTCCGTTCTCTACTCAGCTTCACGCTGCGTAAGAACCAGACCGGAAGTGCACTCAAGAGCACGTCCGCAACACAATCCGCTGTCACCGCCGATGGTGAACGCTGACACGGAGTCAAAGATGCCTAGTGCTCACTGGTAGTCTGGGCGATAAGGAGCTGCTTCGTCATGAGACAATGATTTGTAAGGCAAACTTGAACCCGCTGTCCGACCATCCCTGCCCCCATGATCCCAAAAAGTGTACCAATACCGAGGGCGATGGATCTTAGCATTCCCTCCGGGCGCGACACGCGCACGATGGAAGCCAGGATGCTTATCCTTGTTGACCTGGAGTCCATCGCAGTAGTATGCCCTTGTCATCTTCCATACGCCATGGATTCGACGAGCGAACGCACCACATTAGTGTCGGATACGCAAACGAGATCATCCAGTTCCCGGTGGCGAAGAAACGGGGGACACTGGCTAATCACCTAATCGTCAGTCGTGGACATGAGTCAGTTTGAGGATAATCTTACCATCTGAAATGGGCTGCTCGAGTACCGCAACAATCAGCCAGGCAATATCGGCCAAGAACGCTAGCGCGGCCAAAGCATCATCCCACCACATGCGCGCTGTATACCATCGATACCAGAGCCTGAACAAGGTCGATAGTATCGCCACGCTATGGAAGGACACTGAAACAGCTGCGGATAGTGGGGTTCAATTATGAAGGCCATCTGAGAAAAATGTAGGAAGGTCACCAATCAATGTCCAATCCCAGTCGGGGAACATCGTGTTGGGTGAGTGTCGGCGGCGAACGATCTTCAGCTACCTTTTAGTAGACGGTTGTAGTCAGGGAGGGTGTGTTACCCTGTGTTACCGATAGCCTCCTAGTCGGGTCTCGTGCAGTTTCAGGGTGGGTATGAGAACTACACATCATGTTAAACATGGAGCCACGGTGTAACGTGAATGGTCTTTAGCATGACACCGAGCAGAGAATTATATGTCATTTGTGACTGCGTCGCATCAAACTTATGTAAAAATAGGCTTACGTTCCCAAAAGGCACCCGGCTAGAGCCTGAGGACAGGATGAGTAGATGACACATCAAATACGTTGGTGGCATTCCCTCACGCGCTGGGAACAACACTCACTAGCACTCGGGACGCTCCAGTCAAGTACTACGGTGCTCAATCTCCCTGATCGATCAGCGCTGACGTGGCCGAGGGATTGGACTGTGCGGCACCTTTGCTCGTCTCCTCAACTGAGGTTTCAACTATCGTCAACTCAATTGTGCTCGGCAATGTCTGACTTGAAGCTACGAATCATCCAGACTTGCCTCGTCCTTATTTACGACTCATTACAGGCTGGTATGTACTTCCGTCGATTGTATGTAACTTCCTCATGATCGCCGTATGGGCCTAATGAGTTGTCTCCCATTCCGAATGGGAAAAGGAATGTCTCGAGGCTCACCTTGATGTGTCTGACGATGATCGTGCCTATAATCGTGCCTGGCGTGATGACAAGCTGGAACAGTGCATCATGGCCAGATGGGGAGCTTTTCGTTTTCGAGTCAGCTTCACGGAATCCAGTCGAGAGCACACAGGCGACTCCCGTGGCGATGAGGTAGTCATTTTCGAGGCAACTTGAAGACGGTGGCCAAAAAGACTCTGAAACTCACCGATCCTAAATGTCGGATTCCATTACGCCATTATCGTTTGCAGGCCGCCCCGTGTGTACATACGTTTGAATCACCAACAGGGCGCTAGTAATTTGCATAATACACCTCGACACCTCAGTAAGATCACTGGCGGGTGTTTCGTAACGAGGTACGAGTGGAGCGACAGGGCAGGTCGGGTTTCAATGGCCGCGCAATGGGAAGTGACTGTGACGCAGCGCTTCCTCCATCGCTGCGGCACTTTCCGCACCCCTCTCCACCGAACCCTGGCTCGGAGCTCGAATGTGTTTCAGCCCTGGACATTGACAGCGCTTGGTGCTGCCCCCGTCCTCATTCTGTCTGTGTTATCCACCAAGACCCATCAACCTACGTCTTTCATTCTCACATTCAATCCATGTTACTGGAGTGACGTCCAGAGATGAGTCCGGTGGCCCGCCGGGTGGATCCATCGGGAACCTTTCCCTGGAACACAAAATCTGGAGACAGATACTTACGGCCCTTGCGGCATCATTGAATTCTACACGTTTTGGTCATCACTGTGCTGACCATCGAAAGGCTTCTTTAGGATTAGTACAGGAACAGCACCACAAATTTCTCACAGATCTCACATAAGCAGCTGATTCAGAGTGACCAATAACGTTACAAAGCGTCTTCATGTTTGCAATTATTTAAGGTTTAAACGCAGATATGCCCCACGATAGATCCTACAACGGATTCAATTCCAAAACGGCACCTGAAGGAGGCTAACCTGTCAAGCAGGGAGCCTTGCGCAATCTGATAACCCTTCGTCACTTCACGGTTGGATCATAAATCAATCCTGGTGGGGTGACAACATTTGTCTGTGTCCGGGGACTTGAGATACAATAGTTGCAGGGGCTTGGCAGGGACGTTGAACACGAGCAACTTCCCAGGTTCAATTGTTCGGGGATAATGGTTGAAAGTTGAATAGCGATGGAGCTCCCACTAAGATCTATATCCATCTTCCGATAAACCTTGTATGCGAATGTCACGAGGACGAGCAGATTACAGATGACGACGGATAGTGCTGCCTGAGAATTTAAGTGACTGAGCGGAATGAGTTAACTTCCGTGTCCGATTCTTTTACCTTGATGTGAGTAACCAATAGGCTTGTGGCGGTAATTGGCAGGAAGAGGAAGATAGCTTGTGTTATCGAGAGAGTAGTGATGCAAATCGAGGAAGCAAACGACGAGACGAGTAACACGCGTTGGTTCCACGATATCTTGACATCTTTCAGGAAGAAAATAGGCATGAACACAAGGAAAGCGTCGGAAATCCCATCAGCTGTGAAATTATTTTATTAGCATGCACCCAGGGAGGGAAGTGATGGACGGACTGATTAACTGAGAAATCGCAACGCCGTGTGTCATGGTGCACAACCGTGTACCACAAATGTACATTTTCTGGACGAACATCCCGGCCCACATTGCACCAAAGGCGATTGCGATTACAAAAGCCATTTGTCGCATGGAAGTACGAAAGTTTGTAATTCGGATTATTGCCGCTATCATACTCAACCGCGCCTCCCTGTTGTACATTCGATTTCAAAGCTAGGAGTAGCAGGTGGAAAGAAACACACCATGGGACAGAGGTCACTGTGATTATTGCTATCCAATTTAGAATAACGTCGGTCTTGGAGGGATGCACTAATTGTCAGTCAAAGAATTGATAGTTAGAGTGGGAGAAGAGAAGAGGGAAACGTACAAGGGACTGATCGCTGCAGCCATGAGCAGGTAAGGCAGCCAATGTCGGTAAGAAGGGCAAGCAGAGCCCAGATATCCTCCCAGCCAAAACGGGAGATGTACCAGCGATACGTCAATCTGAAAATGCCAGAGCTGATAGCGAGGGTATGGAAGAGGCATGCAACCACTACGATGGGTAGGAGGCTCGCAAAACGAATGAATTTCGAGTCACGATGACGAACCTTTAAAATTGAGCGGCCAAGCCTGCCCCGGAAATGGCATGCCTTGCAAGAACGGACGAGGGATGAGAGAAGGGTGGGGGTTAACGGGTTAACCGTAATCTGGAGTCGAGCGATGGGAGGGTTTAAGCCCATCGTGAACAACTCAAACCAAAGAAGAGCAAAGGGACAGAACCCTTTGGCTTTGCGAATGATTGGGTGATTCGGATGTATGTACACCCTCAGGGATGACGATATGAGCCTGCAGGTCACATTTAAATCGTGTAAATATCATTTAGACTTACTTACCCGAAAGTGGACCGGAGCGTGGGATAATAATGCCGCTTTGGGCGTGACATGTCGTATCGATCCGAGGTGGTGGAGTCCATGAAGCGATAAGAAAGCTGCTGGATGCCACAACACAATCATTCCACTCTTGACCCATTATCTGTAGCATCGATACCGATGTATGTTATCCAGTGTGCGAGACCTCCGTCGCTGAGGCTGAGCAGTGTCGAGCACATGTCGTTGAAGGTACGGATGTTGTGTGATGCCACCACTGATGGAATCAGGGAGTCCGTCTGCCCGTCGCTGGTTGACCCGAAGGCGGATTGATTTCCTACTTTCGGTGTCAGTGTGGCTCGTGCCCGCACGCTTGCTCGTCTCGTCGCTGGTAAGTGGCTCCCCATTCAGCCGTCGAGTTCGCCGTCGACGTTGTACGTCATCTCGCCGCAGTCACACCACCCACTTGACCCGGTTTGCCCCGTAGTCATGTGACTGATCAGCTAGGCGCACTTTCCATTTAGAGCATGGTGCTTTGATTTCTCCTAAGCCAGAGCCAAATGGGATCGATGAAGCAAACACAAGACAAGTACAACAAGCGTTGCGTGCATTTCCTTTGCTTCCTCCGTCTCATCCCTTCCTTCAATCCACCATGATCCTTGACCGCTCTCCTGTCGTTCTGCACCACACCTCCCTCAATGCAACCTTCCATGGTGTAGAACACACCGTATCCTCCCCCGTCGTCCCCATCCATCAGTTTCGTGGAATCAAATATGCCCTCGTGCCTGCACGTTTCCGTCAGTCAATCCTCTGTTCTTCATACCCTCCCATTGTCGATGCAACCAAATTTGGGTAAGCATCACTCTTCCAGTCTGACATCCTGGTTCGCTCAGCTTCATACCTCAGCCCAATCTGCCCCCAACCAATTCAGAAGAGTCTCGAAGAGGAGTTGATTGGTCTGCCAGATACCGATATCCCCAGACAAGTCCTCCTTCAGGACGAGTTCGACTGTTTGAATCTGAACATCACTGCTCCCGCTCATCAGAGCTCATTTTCTCGATGTCCTGTTATGGTTTGGGTGCATGGGTTGGTGGTCCCCTTTCCATGTGTTTCCTCCAACTCATTCCGCCAGGGGTGGCAACCACGGGTGTGGGTCTAGTTGGGTCTATGATGGTGGCCCACTCGTCGCCACGAGCATTCGCATTGGCAAACCAATCATCCTCGTTACCTTCAAGTGTGTCCGCCCGTTTACGTCTTAACCCATTCTCACAGTCATCGTTCCTAGCTATCGGTTGGGCTTCTTTGGCTGCGCCGCAAGTCCAAAGATTGCCGAAGATAATCGTTTAGCAGGTGACCAAGGTGTCGGAAATTATGGTCCGTCCCATTTTTGTCCTCCCTTCTCTGGCTCATCACACTTTCCCAGGCCTACGTGATCAGCGTCGTGCCCTCGAGTGGGTGCATCAATACATCGCTGGCTTTGGTGGTGATCCTTCAAACGTTACTCTCTTTGGCTCTGGTTCCGGCGCTGCGGATATCGTCGGTCATTTGTATTCCAATCCCAACAAGACTGATCCTCTCTTTGCTCGTGCCATCGTACAGAGCGCCATCGTTGAGCACAATGTCCCTGATACTGCTACCGCAGGTTGGCTCCTCTCACGAGCCTTGTGTGCCCTTCGTGTCTCCACTCTTGACCAGCTCCGTAACGTTCGCGCGGAAGCACTTGCAGAAATACATTGCCCTATACGTGCTGTAGACGACGGAGCCTTCTTCCGTGTTGGCTGGCGAGAATCCCTGTTTCCCCCCGCAGAAGCTGAAGACGCGGATGCGCCTGTTCACCACAGTTTCGCTGCCCTCCGTCTAGGGGTTCGCAAGGGTAAGAGCCAGAGTAGAAGCCCACATCCACAAGGCCGCATTGTTCCACCACCTACCATTTCTGGCCTCCAGCCTCTCATCATCGGCGACTCTGCTTGTGACTCTGATCTTTGGAGTACCCAAGCCTCTGGCTGGGCAGCATCCGGTGTTGTCCGTCGGCTTCGCGCCATTTGCCAATCCCTGAACAAGGCTACTGCTCTTCTCAATGCCTATGACATCACTCCCCATACAACCTATGAACTTCCTGACCGGGTACTAGAGCTCGTCCAGGACGCTCGCATCGCTTGGCCCACAGAGTGCGTTATCCAAGCAGCCAAGAAGGGCGGTCGTCAAGTGTGGCGTTATGTTTTCGATCAAGAAGGCCCAGCTCGTGGTGTTCCTCATCATGCGGCTGACCTCATTTACCTATTCGACAATGTCCCACTGCCCCTTTCGCCAGCCACTTCACCTATGTCGTTCGAGGCTGATGAACCGCTCCCATCATTGCCTTCTTCCGGGTCCTCCAATGGTGACCTCGCTGACATCATTTCCCGCACGCGTACCCTGGACGATATCGAGATGATGGATACGGACGAATTTGATTATAGCCGTCCCAGCCGACCCAGTGGAGGGTGGCCTCAACCCGTGGTCGATGAATGGTCTTACGGGCGCGTACGTGACGCCATCCAGTCGCGTTGGATAACATTTGCGTGGGGGGAACGGCCCTGGGACAATTCGCGCAACAAGATCTTCGTTTTTGGCCCGGAGGGCGAGACTGGCGAGCGTTCCGCCAGCGTGTTCGAGGGCAGACGAAGACGCAAGATCTGGGAAGAAGTGTTGCGGCCTCTAGGAGCGACGCTTGTTCACAAGGTCGGGAATGAGCTTAGTAACGGCCCTGTCTCTGGGTCGCGATGATCATCCTCTGTCTATTCACATATATGCAGTCTACAAGGCGAACCCCAAAAGCGCGCGTGCGCACACCTTGTTATCTATTCTCTTTTCTCTTTCAGTTATCCCGGGTTAACACCGCGCAGTGTTCCCTGCCGCAGGTGGTTGTCATTGCATCGGTCATCGTCGTTTAATATCATTTCATATAATTGTCATCATTTCATTCTAACTCGTCCCTCTTACCATTGCATTTCACGAGTTCTTTTGTTGTTGTCACGGTCCTCCATATCCTCTTTGTATTCATGATCAGGCAATGCATGTCATACTAGGTAATATTGCTACGTTTGTTTTGAATACTGACGTTGTATTAGTTGATCAAATATTTACGGACAACGTACCCTGCAACACATTGTATTGTGGGCTTCGTATCTTCGTCATGGTTCCCTCGCTTCGTGATCTGATCCGATTGTTCGGGGTCGATGTTATCATGCATCCAGCGGGTTTGTGTGGAAAACGAACAGCCTGAGCGAACACAAGCCGATCGTCCCACTGGCATCCATTAATGCTAGAAGCAACACCAAGGCATGCTTTCGCACTGCCAGTGGTCGACGTACAGCATACGCCTGATCCACCAACCTGTGAGAACACAGGTCCGTCAAAACCCCATCATGATCATGCCTCCTCGTCGAATTCCACGGGGTCCATCACGTCGCATCGAAGCCGCGCCGAGTTCCATTTCAGGCTGAAACATGCGGGTCGCCCCGTCCAGAAGGCTGCCCTGTTCCCTCGTCCATGACCGCAAGGGTTGGATCAGGTGGCTCGATCAGAAGGCATTCCATTGACAGGGACCCTTGGCCCAGCCATCCGTCGTGAAACAAGTGCCCAACGTGACAATAGTGCCGTCGTGCATCCCTAGGCACAAGGGGGTTTAAATTACTCGTCTTATTCCACCAAGAATATCCAAGTAGAAGTGGAAGTTCGCTGTTCCGCATGGAAAAAGTGGGTCATGGGGTCACGAGGGCAGGTGTCATGATCGTGATTCGACGGTCCATACTTGTGCACAAGGCCATGCCTGATCCCACGGCCGGAACAAAGGCCATTTTTGATCCAGGCTGATCCAGGTTGGTTTTCCACCGGAATTGGACGTGGTATGATGCTGGTACATTCTCAGCCTTTTTGGAGCAAGGCTTAGGCTGGTGAGACGACTGGGACCCTGGCGTGTGCGGATAGAGTCTTGATCCGACCCGTCGGGAATCCCTCAAACAGAAGTTCCGTCGGCCACCTTGACTTTAACTTCGATCAACCTTATGTAACCTACCCTCAAGCAGTCTACTACGGATGCCCGTTCAACAGGACGACCAGATCGTGCATTTAGTAGCACATGATAGCAAACGAAGGTCATAGGGGCGACTCTCACTGTACATTGATCAAGCCATTGACAAAATTTGGGAGGCGGGTGAATCACGCTCGCCCACAGTCAAGATCCTAACCATAACTATGCATTGCTTAGCAGATGAATAAGATACAGCTAATGATACTAAGCAACCCGACCTAAACGAACGAGGTGCCAGTAATGTGTGGAAATCCAGCACCACGGGACTCGAGGAACCTCTCAGAGGCAAACCGTACCAGTGACAACATGCATGCATGCGGTCGTCTACATTTACCCGACACCCGGACAGATGAGTAGAAAAGATGGGCGACGAAGGCGGGTTCGACCCGCGCGAGTCGCAGGCGAGCTGATATCCAGGATGAGTCAATCATCGTATGTGTTATGAAGCCGAAGGAGGGTGAGAGTGGGAGAGAATGAAAGTCGTTCTTCATTAAGCCATCGCTTGTGTGATGGATTGGATAAGCATGCCCTCGTAGTCACCACCAGCTTCATACATGGCGAAGCCGGCGAGACCAGTCTGTTTGATATATTGTCCCTTGACAGCTGCGACCGACATGTTAACGACAATGGTTACCCTGGAGACAGCAAAACATACCAAATGACTGGGGATCGTCATAGGAAACCAAGACAGAAGTGGAAGGGTTGTAAACAAATGGCTAAGGGAAATCACTCAGACACTGAAAACCGCGTGATAAATCAACCACGTACTGTCTGACTGCACTCATCAAACAGGCCGACCATGTTGGAAGCCACAGTGCCGTTTTGGCTGAGGAAACCGTCACCGATCAAGGCCCAGAAATTGTAAATACCCGTGTTGCCATTGCCAACAGGAGGGTTGCCACAGACATCGACAGAGGTGGAAGGAGGGTCCCAAGAGTCACCGATGGGGATGTTGGTCTTGTCAAATGAGGTGTAGATGTTGAGCGCGTTGCCAGTGACAGCCGTGGACTGGGGAACGGTGAAACTGTGACCATAAGCTGCCACACCAAGAACAATCTTGTTGGCAGGGAAACCAGCCTTGGTCCAGGCAGCGACAGCAGAAACAGCGGAACCTTGTTGATCGCTAGAGGATGCACAGGTATCGTTGAGAGGAGAGTTGGGACCGGTGACACTGCTGAAAGTTCCGTAGACGTCGTAGTTCATAACCTCTGGAATTTAAATGAGTAAATGCAAAAAGTTCGAGGGAGAGCACCCACCAATCCAATCGAGAGCAGATGCGTATGCCGAGACATCGGTCAATGGTGTACCGTCTGTACCAACCCAAGGGTTGATACTAGTCGCAGCGGAGAGGGTGAGATTGGGGGCAATCTGACGCATTTCCTGCATGAAAGAGAGGAAGTTGGCGCTGTCTTGGGGACTGATGGTGTTACAGCCGATACCCTGCTTGCCAGGATACTCCCAGCTAGTGGAAGATGAGTAAGATGGCGAGGCATGAAGAAATAGACCTACTCAAAGTCAAGACCAGCGAAATCGTGTTCGAAGGCATATTGAGCGAGGGAGTTGGCCAGAGTGCTGCGATTCTGAGCGGTAGCGACCGAGGATGACCAGTAAATACTACCGTCCCAACCACCGACGGTGAGAATGGGTTTTACGTTCTGAGAATAAATGATAAGCGCACGTTGGCTGCGAAAAAGGGCAAACTCACGTTGGCGATGGCAGCGGCGGTGAACTGGTCGACCATGGTGGGGTCGCTGAGAATGACCTCTACGGTGCCAGCAGAAGAGGGCTGTGCGCTGCATTACAGGGGTAAATGAGAGGTGGAAGAGAGGTGGAGATGGCAGGCACTTACGTAAAGAAGGCCATGTGTGTGTAGTTTGCCCAGGAGATGTTGGACACCCCGACGCCGGGATGCCAATCGGCAAACCAAGCCATGGCGATCTTGCCATTGGTGCCAGCACCTGTGGTGGTGTTGCCTGAGGAAGGGTTCGATGAGGTGGGCGAGGGAGCAGCCGCAACGGTGCCGGTCTTGAGCGTGCAAGTGGGAGCAGCCAGTGCGAGTGGCAAGGCGAACAAAAGGGAGAGTGCGGTAGAGAGCATGACTGGAAAAGAGGGGAAAGAACGATCGTAAGGTAAGGGAGAAGTGTGAGGGGAACTGGCCTTTGATGTTTCAGTCCTTATGTAGCCAGGCTTTCATTGTTGTTCGGCTCTGGCAGTTCCACATGTTTCAATTTTTTTTTTTGTTGCTACAGGCAAATTAGGAACAAGCCCGATCCCATTGTAAGTAAATTTAGCGAGGGAAACACGCGTCACGAATCACCGAGACTTCATCACCGTCGCACTGCACCGTCCTCACCATCGCTTGAGAAGCGGTCCATTCTTGATTAAATTACATCGCATCTAGTCTATCAACTTCTTGTCCATCGTCGCACGCTCGTAACATGCTAATGTGCGCCCAATCGTCATCGTGCATCTATCATCGGACTCCGGACGAGCCCTATCCGCGCAGCGAGGCGGCGTGCTTGTCTCGCTTCCACCGTTCTCGAGCGTACCAGCGCGATACTCAGCGCGACTGCTGCAAAGAGGAGATTGCATGCCAGGAACTCGTAAAAGTCGCCCCGCTCCCGAGCGACAATTCGCCCACAGGACTGCCATGCTGGAGTCTCCCCTTGGATCGGCAGGAGCGAGGGCGTAGAAGTGGGGTATGGGTACCACGATGGTATGGGTTCCGTAGACGTGATTGTTCGGTTAGGGGTGCAGTGCATGAGGCGTCGATTGCCAAACGGCTGGCAGAATGGCTCGTGCAACTGGCAAAACATCAGGGTGGACATGAGGGGCTGAACCCTGCAGACTGACCGCGTCGGGTGGGCATGGCTCGCATTCACCAAATGGAAGACATATTGACAGGGTGTCGGAGTCGGCAAGTGCGACGACGACGTGTAAGAGAAACAACCTGCAAAGCGTCAGGACACCGTGGACGACGAGTGAGCACAGCTACTCGCCATAGCGTTGTCAGCGTCGCGGACGACGAAGGCATGGCATCAAAGTAGCGTGAGAATATCTAAGCCTCGACCTCGACATTGACCATGGCCCGTCGCACAGCCGTCGTGGAAGAGTTTGACGACGACACCGACCTCCCACTTCCCTCTCGCCCCTTACTCACCAACGCCCGCGGCCCACTCCTCGAAGAGATCGGCGCATCAGACGATGATGACAGCTCTGACGATCTCGACGAAACAGTGCCCGGCCCTGCATCTCCCTCTCACTCCCAGGTCCGTCCAAGCCCTTCTCTGGCTCCATCTGCCAAGCCCCCATCAAATACGGTCACAGACATCACCCCTTATAAGAGGTGTGTATGCCCTCGCTCCTGCTTACGCGGTCTTATCGCACGCGCAGATGGACGTGCATATATCCAATATACATTGACGCAAAACGACCCTATGGCAGAGGCGAGCGCAGGATCGCACGCGAGAAGAGCGTCTGGTGGCCCCTCAGCAAGGATATTGCAGACGCTACCAACCGCCTCGGGCTCGGCACCCTGCACGAAGTGAACAAGTCTCACCCGCGTGACTGGGAGAACCCCGGTCGCGTGCGTGTTCAGTGGAAGAAGGACGGCAGGCTCGTCAACACCGCTATCAAAACCAGTGCGTTCTTATCCTTCTCGTCTTCTCTTGCTCACGTTTTACCTTGCGTCGACCTTGCTTCGCGATGGACAGAGAGGCAGTTGTTGGAGATGATCTCATTCCAGATACAACGGATAAAACCCGATAACGTTCCTCACCCACCATATACCACATTATCGCTCCCCGTCGCTCCTGCGGTCCCGACAACCAAAGCGCCTACATCCAGCAAGGGCAAACAGCCAGTAAAGCCAAAGAGCGGGGGGAACGTGCCGCCCTTGTTGCCCCAGAAAGCCAGTCGTCTGCCTGCGCCCCCACAGCCAGAACCACCGTTAGCAAGTCGCGTATCGCCGTATTCGCCAGCGCTCGCCACAGGTGTCTTGGTCGAGACCGTCAAGGCCGGTATGAACGCACAAGATCAGGGCCCAGCTGGACCTGGAATCGGGGGAGTGCAAAAAGGCAAGCGGAAAGTCGTGAGGGTAAGAGGGTAAATGGAGATTATGGAGTGCTGTTGTAGTAGACATGAGAAGGATCTACAAATGTATTGCAATTCATCACCACTCTTGACAATGTCGGTGAGCAGAAGAAATGATGTTCAAGTTCAAGCTCACGAATACTAACCACATTCGACTAAATTGACCCTTCTGAGGTTTGCAGCGTTCTAACTTGAACAACTTGAAATTGGTCAACTTTCAAAGGTCAGAAATTCACTCCTCTCCACTCCTCTGAAGACTAACTTGTACCTCGCCTTGGTCACTGGTCAGAAGATATCACCCAGTTGTCCTGTCAGCTATTTGTATCCACGATCAACGGCCCGGGGTTATAAAAAACTTCAATATTCGCCTTCGCAAGAACGCGCAATTTCGGCGCCATATTACTCAAAATCCCTTATCGTAAATTTGCGCTGTTGTCCCTTGGTCTCGTTGATGCCTTGCGCACACCATATTGTAAGTTTCAGTCGCTGGCGGCGGGGGCGTCGGTAACATAATACTCATAGGCACTGAGGCAGGTGTAGTGCCTAACACGCAATGCGATGGCGTCATCCTCGGTTGAAATGTCCTTCGGGGACAAAACAGAGCTTCTGGTAACCCCGCGAATTCATTTGACCACCGGCCGCCCCGCGTATCGCATCATCTCCACCCATTGGTGCATCATCCCAAATGTCAAGATAAGGATGCCGCTCACTGCATGTGCTGCATGTGCCTAGAGTAACTTTCTTCGTAGCCGCTCTTCGTGGGTGGAGCCATGACCTATAAAATCGGGGGTACCTGCTCTTCGTTCTCTCGCTTGCAATGTCCACCGCCAACCTGGTCCATACCAGCGAGGCAACCCCTCCCGTTTCCCCAAGCATGTCCAAGTTGGGATCCAAGGTATCTGTCCTCGAGGTTGACTCTAGCACTTTGGACCTCGTCGACGAAGAGGAGCAATCTACTTCAAGCTGGGCAAAGGCGCTCTTTGGCAAGCGAACAAACCCAACCCGTGATCTTGACACTATTTCCACAAGACGCTCGGTGTATGACGACGCTCATCTTGCACCATTCTATTGGCCAAAGAAAGATTACGAGAACATTCATCGATTCGACCCTTCCGCGAGGTGGACCTACCGAGAGGAGAAGGTAAGTGGACGGGGTTTACCTCGTACCATTTGTTGACCATCATCAAGGCACTCCTGCGCAAGATTGATTGGAAGATTATGTTCATAGCCGCTATCGGCTTTTCTGCACTCAATCTGGACCGCAACAATCTCAATCAGGCAAATTCGGCCAACTTTCTTTCAGATTTGCACTTGACTACAGATGGTGAATCAATCCTCTACTTCCCTTGAAGTGTCTAATGAACCAATGCATTAGACTTCAACTTGGGGAACAGTGTTTTCCGCCTATCCTTCTTGTGTGCAGAGTTGCCGTCCCAGCTGATTTCAAAGCGTGTATGTGAGCAACATGCGCAGTAGTTCGTTCATTGATCGTATCAGATCGGACCCGATCGCTGGATTCCGACCCAAATATGTCTCTGGAGTGAGTAACCTGCCGAGTTCACGGAACGATACTCACCGAGTTGTAGGCATTGTCTCACTTTGTCAATTCTGGCTTACTGGAAGAACGTCGTTCCTTACCTGTCGTGCATTACTCGGGTGCGAAAACTCGTGCTTTTTTCGTTTTCTTACAACACCCTGACGTTGGACACGACAGACTACTTCAAGGAGGGTATGACATCGTTGATGTTGCTCACAAAACTTTAATTGATCTTACTGCATCTAGCTTCATACCTGACCTAGTTTTATACATGTCTTGTCCGTCCTTTGGAAGGCCCTTTTTTCCTTTACTAACAATGCCTTTCAGACTTCTACACAAAGACTGAGCTTCCCTTTCGCTTGGCCGGTTTTTGGATGTCGATGAATTTCTGTGCTATCGTCGCTAGTTTCCTGGCATACGGTATTCTACATCTTGACGGTGTCGCCGGAAAAGCTGGATGGCGGTAAGTCACCCGACACTACTAGAAATCTAATCTGTCAATCATGTCAATTCACAGGTGGCTATTTTTGATCGAGTGAGTGGTAAAACCGTTCCACAACCAATATTTTGCTTACTTGCACTCACAGAGGCTTGATAACGTTTGCTATAGGCGTCACGTCTTTTTTCAACATGCCACCGTCACCCACGCAGACAAAAACGTGGTTCCGCCCAAAGGGGTGGTTCACCGAGCGTGAAGAGGTTATTATAGTGAACAAGGTGCTTCGTGATGATCCGACCAAGGTGATTAATTGCATCTTCGTAAATATTACATGCTAAACATCATTAGGGTGACATGCACAATCGAGAGGGACTAACTCTAGGACGACTTTGGACCGCCATCTGCGATTATGATTTATGGCCGGTGTATATTCTGTGAGTACGAGCAAATCCTGTGTATCGGCCCTGACTGACACCATTCATAGTGGCCTCATGTTCGGAATACCCAGCAGCCCACCTACCACTTACCTTACACTCTTACTTCGAAATGCGGGGCAAGTAAAAGTTGCGAGTTCGCATCGACCTGCCGCTGAATTCTTGCTTTAGATTCAGTACATTCAACACCAATCTACTGACTATACCGTACCAAGCGATCGGAATCATCACCATGTTTCTCATCACGCTCGTGTCAGAGTTGGTTAATGAACGGAGTATCGTGTCGATGATGGAGGATCTGTGGATGCTGCCGTTCCTGGTGGCCATATATGCTTTACCGTCGAGCCCAAATCCGTGGCTCTTTTTCGTCAGTGTTCTTCACGAACTCCACGAGTGCGTACTGATAGATTGACAGGGATTGCTTACTGGACTTCTCTCCTTTCCGTACGTCTCTACACTCCTTTCTTGTGATCTATTAGTTCAATGCCCTGGTTTCAGTTATACCCATCCAATCCAAGTAGGCGTGTTGACCGCAACGTCTGCGGGAACTAATACCTATTCATGGCAGGTTGGATGGTGTTCCAGAAATTCGGGTGCGGTGGCCAGTCGTACAGTCAATGCGTCCTTGTATAACATGTACGTTATTGACACAGGCCGATCTCTCGTTGACGTTTAGACCAATGTCAAATCCTAGGTTCGTACAAGCGAGCAGCATCGTGTCAGCTCAGGTATATGTCGCGAGCGATGCGCCCAGATGTACGTCTTCTACTCGCTTCCCAAAGCGAGGGGCTCTCATGCTTGTCACCTCAGACGAGCGGGGCAATCGAATCTTGATTATCATCTGTTTGGTCAATGTAATCGTGTTGTATCCTGGCACGAAGGCGTACTATATTTGGCGGAACCGTCAACGTGCAAAAATATGGGATGCGATGACGCCCGAGGCAAGTCCATGGAAACTGATAGAATGCCATCGATGGAACTCATCTCGGTTCACTTACAGGAGAAAGCGCACTATTTGAACACCACAAAGGACGTTGGAAATAGGAGACTCGATTTCCGATTCGCACATTGAAGCGCTGGTATTTCAGATTTCAGTGCCCATCCCAGCAGGTGGGGTGAAGGCCGTTTTATTCCTTTTTGCATTTTATCCCTTTGTTAATATCTTGTACACTAAGTCGGGTTCTCAAGGTGACTCCCTGAAAAGGAACTACAATGTACTTATTCCGATCCATCAACAACGTCGTCGGTGGACAAGAGTTATGACTCTATCCAAGGACTGAACACTAGCTCACATTCGAATGAGAACGTTTGCGATGGGGCTTGCTTACGTGCAGTGTGCACGTCATCGAGCACGAATATTGTAGGAACTAATGCGGACAAGCGACTTACGGGGCCGGGCATCGTATTTAGGAGAACGGTAGGTACTTGTATCCTAAGCCTACGTCATAGAGGACGATATCGTGCTCTGTCGTTTGAGGCAAGATTCTTTCCTTGATAATACCTCGTGAAGGCGGGTACCGATTGGGCCTACTCGCCGTCGTACCACATGCCTAAGGCACCTTCGCAAGAAAACGCAGTCCCTTCCATCATGATGTCACGCGAAATCCTTCTTGAAACGCGCGGATTCTAGAAGCGTACTTACAAGGCAAGTGCCCGGTTTCAGCCAGACAATGTGATGAACTATTCTTGTCACCAGGACTCAGTGCGCCTCGAGAAAGAGCGAAGACCTGGCACCGCCAATTCATTCGAAGCTGACTGCTGCGCCGCTCATCCTGATTGGCGCATCACTTTGGACATCACGTTATACCTGACGGTGCTGACACTGGCTCCATGGGCTCCATGGGCCTATAATGTCTGTACGTGACTTTCCATATGTTGCAGAGATCACGAGCGGGGGGTAAATCGAAAAACATAAAATCCGGGTACCTGCATTTCGCTCTCTGCCCTCGCAATGTTCCACAAACCGCCCAGTACCAAGGAGCAGGAAGGGGCCTCTCCCACTTCCCAGAGCATGTCCAATCTTGACAAGGTCTCTGTCCTCAAGGTTGGTCTTGAAGAACGAAGTTGTTCGGACCTTGCCGACAAAGAGGAAGAGCAATTTACCTTAAGCTGGGCAAGGGCACTCCTTGGCAAGCGAGCAAACCCTCAACGCGATCTTGACGCCATTGCCACCAAACGCTCAGTGTTTGACGACCCTCAATTTGCACCGTTCTACTGGCCAAAACAAGATTATGAAAATATCCATCGCTTCGATCCTACTGCGAGGTGGACGTACCGAGAGGAGAAGGTAAATGAGCGGCGTTTACCATTTACCATTTGTTGACCCATCGCCAAGACACTCTTGCGCAAGATCGACTGGAAGATTATGTTGACGGCCGCTATCGGATTTTCTGCAGTTAATCTGGACACCAGCGGTGTCAGTCGAGCAAATTCGGCCAATTTTCTTTCAGATCTGCACATGACGACAGATGGTGACGTGACCCAAGTAACTCTTGGCTTTCCTAGAGGTGACTAATGAATCAACGACTACTCTGGGTTAGACTTTAACTTGGGAAACATGATTTACCGCCTTTCCTACTTGTGTGCAGAGTTGCCTTCGCAATTGATTTCCAAGCGTGTATGTCGGTCCCATCCCCAATAATTCGTTCATTGATAATATCAGATCGGGCCCGATCGTTGGATACCGGTCCAGATCTGTCTTTGGAGTGAGTAACCCGCTAACTCCACGGAACGACGCTCACCGGGTTTTAGGCATTGTCTCACTTTGTCAATTCTGGCTTACGGGAAGATCATCTTTCCTTGCTTGTCGTGCACTGCTCGGGTGCGATGGCTTGTACTTTTCTATTCTCTTATCATACCCTGACGTTGTACGCCAGACTGCTTCAAGGAGGGTATGACATCATGGATGTTACTAGAAGAATTCAACTGAACTCGCTCTGTCTAGCTTCCTTCCCCAGGTAGTTTTATACACGTCTTGTCTGTACTTCTAATTACCATTCTGCTCTGTACTAACAATGTTTCCAAGACTTCTACACAAAGACCGAGCTTCCACTTCGCTTGGCTGGCCTTTTGGTGTTCACGAGCGTTTGTTCTGTTGCCGCCGGCTTCCTGGCCTATGGTATTTTTCATCTCGAGGGTGTTGGCGGAAAAGCTGGATGGCAGTAAGTCATACATACACCAAGAGATATTTGTTTACCTATGGATTCACAGGTGGTTATTCATGATAGAGTGAGTGGTACAATCAACCTACCACCTTTGCCTGACTGCATCTACAGAGGCTTGATGACGTTTACTATTGGCGTCGCCTTCTTTTTTAACATGCCACCATCTCCCACACAAACGAAAACGTGGTTCCGACCAAAGGGGTGGTTCACTGAGCGTGAAGAGGTTATCATAGTCAACAAGGTGCTCCGTGATGATCCAACCAAGGTGATGAAGGACGTGTTCGTGAATAATACGTACTAAACATCGATAGGGTGATATGCACAACCGAGAGCCACTATCTCTCAAAAGACTTTGGGTTACTCTATGCGACTATGACTTATGGCCTATGTATATTCTGTGAGTACGAGTGAATGTGGTCCGTTTGCGATTGATTAACACCAACTATAGTGGCCTTATGTCCACAATACCTAGCGGCCCACCGGCCACCTACCTCACACTTTTACTTCGAAATGCAGGGCGAGTATGGACTACATATTCGCATCGATTTGCCGCTGAACGATGTTATAGATTCAATACATTCAACACCAATCTGCTAACTATGCCATCCCAAGTGATAGCAATCTTCAACATGTTTCTCATCACGCTCGTGTCAGAATCGGTTAGTGAACGCACCTTTGTGTCGATGTTGGAAAATGTGTGGATTTTGCCATTCCTGGTGGCGCTGTATGCTTTACCATCAACGCCAAATTCGTGGCTGTTTTTCGTCAGTATCACCTACCGTCTCTCCGAGAGTTTACTAATCGTTCAGCAGGGATTGATTACTGGACTGCTCTCCCATCCGTACGTCTCCCTAGACCTTTCTTGCGAGGCTTTGGCTGAATGTACTGGTCTTAGTCTCACTGGACCGATCCATGTAAGCTAGTGTTGAGCGGGAATCCCCGCAAGAACTGAGATGCATTGATAACAGATTGGCTGGTGCTCCAGGAATTCTTGTGCAGTGGCCAGTCGTACCGTCGCCACGTCTTTGTATGGCATGTGCGTCAAGGGCCTATCATTCTCGCCGACATTTGGCTTAAATGAATTTTAGGTTCTTTCAAGCAAGCACGGTCATTTCTTCTCAGATATATGTTGCGAGCGATGCGCCTAGATGTATGTCTTCTACCCAATTTCCAAAGCGAGAGGATCTCATGCTCGTCATCATAGACGAACGGGGAAACCGAATCCTGATTATCATTTGTTTGGTCAACGTGCTTTTGTTGTATCCTGGCACGAAAGCCTACTATATCTGGCGGAACCATCAGCGTGCAAAGATTTGGGATGCAATGACGCTCGAGGCAAGTACACAGACGGTGATAAGATGCCAGCGAAGGAACTCATCCCGGTCCGTTGACAGGAGAAGGCGCACTATCTGAATACCACAAAGGATGTTGGAAATAGGAGACTTGATTTCCGGTTCGCACATTGAAGCGCTGGTGTCGGAGCCCATCAACGAATGGGATGAAGGCTGTTTTATTCATTTTTACGATCGTGCTCTGTTGATGTTTCTTGATTTCGTTAACGTTCCTAACACCAATTGGGTTTCTTAGGGCGACTGTATGAAAAGGATCTACAAATGTACTTGTTACAATCCATCAACGCTTCTGTGGGCAAGAGAAATGCCTCTATTCAGACATCGAATACTATGTCCCCTTCCGATGAGATTTTCCGACATGTAGTAGACGATTTGATTTCCGATTTGCACATCGGAGCACTGATTTCAGGGGATGTATTTTTGGCTCGATTTTTCAAGTTCACCTCAGCAAGTTGATCCCGGAGACTTGTGCAAGAACCCCCGAATTTAACAGAGACAAACAAACGTTTTCACCTCTCGCTCTTTGCTCCTCGCCACATTCGACTTCGTACATTGACGATGACTCGAACAGAGCCGGCCAACAAGAAAAAGTAGAGACCACAACTGGGGCAGCGCCGTCTTTTCGCGTGCCGACGGTGATGCTTTTCCTAGGCAACGGGGCGCGCTCTGGAATCTGGGCCAACTCCCAAGCATCCGCGTCCACCACGTCGTCCAACGGGAACGGCGAGACCTCTCAGCTATACGCGGTGAAACGGGTCATTATGGAAAAGATTGCAAGAAAACATATCACGTACGCGTTCACGTCTTTTCCCTTCTTCCCTCGTCGTCGCGCGTGGCCTTGTACTCACTTCAATTCCACCGTACCCTACCTCACAGATTCATACCAACTTGCACACGCGCTTCCGGTTTTCTGGGGATGTCGTGTCCGTACTCCAGGGTTCGGAAGAAGCGAAAAGTAGCCACGCTACTAAGCCCGCCAACATCCTACATCGAACGTTGTGTCCCCCGATGGCATCTGCCTCGTGATCTGACCAGGAATAAAGCAAGGATTCGGGTGGTATCCCACCCCACTCCTGTTTCCACGGGTTTTACTGTGCCGACAAAAGGGAGTTCTACACCGGGAGCCAAGCGACCTAACCTTCGAAAGCCACGTATTGTTCAAGGTGTTGCTAGCCAAAAAGCTCCTAACGCTAGGCAGGTGGGATGGACCGGCGCGCACCTGTCGCTTCTAGTCGAGCAACATCAAGGACTAACTCGACGCCAATAGGCGTGGCGACGGATATCTCGAAAAGAAAACTCTCCAAGACCAAAGTGGAGATACATTTGATGTGAACGAATCGCGTGGACGTCGAAAGACGTGCAGGTGAACGTGTTGCCTTGTTTGATCCAAGGACGGGAGGACGGGGGACTCGTGGGTAGCACTATCAAAACCTGTGCACGTTCTCATCTTTTTCGTTACCCATGTTGGTATTCCTGATACAATGAATGAAACCCAGCAGTGTTCCCCGACCGCCATGTACTACCTTTGTCTTTGCAATCCTGACAACCAAAGCTCCCATAGCCAGCAATGGCAAACTCCCAGCTAAGCTAGGAACGGTGGATATGTATCGCGTTTATAGCGAACAACTGCCGTCTGCCTGCAGCCCTACCCCACCCCTAGCAGCAGCATATGTTATATTTGCCAAGGCATCTCGGTAGAGAGCGGGAATGAACACACGAGATCTGGGTTATTTGGCCCTGCAATTAATACGGCAAACCGAAAGTGGCGAAGGTGAGGAGTCCATGATAATACATTCTGACACCAGTCGGTTCCCGATTCTCAACCGCATTCATGTTCGTGCAGGTGTTCGATCTAGGACCTCAGTCACCGCTAAGCCTTTCCCTGAGTAACGAGCCGAAGGATGATAACAAGTCACACTATGCTTACTATGTAAATGCATTGCGATCCATCAAGATCAAAGCCTAGGCCGTTGTCACTGCCAAGAGAAACCATAAAGTTCAACCACCGACTACTAATGTTTCAGATCATATCATTGTTGATTTTCCCCCGTACACAGTGCTCATCGCTGAGTTCGCGTGCCGTCCTCTTGCTCGCTTCCTCGATGAACGACACTGTATCCGTGCTGACATCCACCTCTTGCTCTTCGAAAGAAAGGGGAGGTGGGCTGGCAGTGGCGATAGCCCTGTACCAACTGTTTCAGTCTTGCGGCAGAGCCAAATAACCTGGCCCCAAGTTGAGAGCCATAATGTACCTCCGTTCATTACCCTTGCCAAAAAGATCACGAGGCTAAACAAGTCTGCGATGTATGGGCTCATACATATCGAGCGATATCAGGGTCGAATGAACAAGAGTCGACGACACGACGAGATGCGTTCGATATGAGCAGATCGAATGAACGATGAAGTGGGTGAAGATGTTGTCTTGGGTCCCACATTCAGCGTAGCGAGGTTGAAAGCTAGAGAATCGTGGAGAAGCCCCCCATCCACCTGTACCCTTCAAGTTACCTCATTGTCAGGGGGCCCCGACTAAGGACTAGTAGGATACCGTATGGTTCTGTACTTGCGCCCACCAATCAAAATTCTCAGATAGGGCGTCCGGGTCAGAGTCGACAAGCGATAACTTGAATGCTGCTTTTCAGTATATATATACTAGCAAGGCTCGCCATAAGGGTGCTGGTTGACAGCAGTTCCTGGAATTGGTGTCTTGGCAGGGGGCGAGGCAGGAGTTGCTGCTCGGAGTCCGATATGACCGGTACATACACAATTAATGTGCCTAGAGACTTTGCACGTTCTATGATCCTAACCCTAAGACAATATCGTCATAGCCAGCCGACCAATTGACGCGCCGCCACCAAGTTCAACTTGACAGTTGGATAGGCGCGTCCTCTGGATTGTGCGCGATATATCGACACACTCGACACACTCATAGTACGTTCAACCAGACTCCTTCCTCTGCGGACCATCCAGACCACCGCCAGGAGCGCCGCTTTTTCCGCATCAATTTAATACCGTATCGGTACTAGTACTTGAACTTTATTGGTTTTCTAGCTCTTCTCGACACCCTTGATGATGAGTCGCATTTACGTAGCGTACACGGGCCCCACTGGACGTAACCTAGGTAACTCCCTCCGAAAAATGGTACTATCATGGCCCTTGCAAAGGTCATCGTATTCAGGAGCACCTTCGTTACTTGTATTTTCGGTTTACGGGCCCAATAACAGGGAACGATGCCCTATCGTTCAAGGTTAGATACCTTTATGTGACTCCTACAAAAGCAGGTAGGATCCGGATCCATTCTGACAAGGCCCTGCAGGTGTGAAACATTTTCATTTTTTCAACACCATGTTACTCAACAGATTCTCGTCGGGACACAGACGCAAGAGGCACTGGGTCTGGCATCAGTCCCCGATTCGCTGGACGTGATGGACCCTCAGCGATTGGAGCTCGCTTCAAGGAAAGGGCAGAGCTAAACCTAATCGATGAGTGCTTCACGAAATGTACCTGACACGCACTCTTCATCGGGCTATAGTGCCTGTACGTGACTCTTCCTATGCGCTCATCCGAGTCCATCCTATATCTGAGCGTACGTCTCCAAAAGGCATAAATTGGCTTATCAGCTATTCGGTAGCTGCACCTCACGATGTCAACTCCCAACCTGCCCGATATCAGCCACTCCGAGGCAGCCCCTACCGCTCCTCTGAGCTACTCAAAGTCGAGTTGTTATTTCGACAAGGAATCTGTACTGCAGGGTAGTCTCGAAGAATCATGTAGTTCGGACCTCGTCGACGAAGCGGAGGAGCGATCTACTTCAAGTTGGGCAAAGGCGCTCTTTGGCAAGCGAACAAAACCACCCCATGATCCTGACGCTATTGCCACCAGACGCTCCGTTTTTGACGATCCTCGTTTTGCACCATTCTATTGGCCAAACCGAGATTATGAGAATATCCGTCGTTTCGATCCTACCGCAAGGTGGACCTACAGGGAGGAGAAAGTAAGTGAATGAGCTTTACCTATTGAATACCGTTTGTTGATCATCGTCAAGGCACTCGTGCGCAAGATCGACTGGAAGATTGCGTTCATGGCCGCTGTCAGCAATTTTGCATTCACCCTGGACCACGTTAATATCGGTCAAGCAAATTCAGCTGGTTTTCTTTCTGAATTGCACCTGACTACAAACGGTGACTCGGAACAATTGTCTATTTTGGGGGGTATCTGATAATCTGGGATTAGACTTCAACCTGGGGAACACGATTTACCGCCTTTCCTATATATTTGGAGAGTTGCCATCACAACTGGTTGCAAAGCGTGTATGCCGATCTTATTCTCAACAGCTCCCTCATTGATAATATCAGATTGGGCCTAATCGTTGGATACCGACCCAGATCTGTCTCTGGAGTGAGTAAACTACTAAGCCTATGGAACCGCGATGGATGCTGAATAACCTATAGGTATCGTTTCTCTGAGTCAATTCTGGCTGAAAGGGAGAGCGTCTTTCCTTACTTGTCGTGCATTGCTTGGGTGCGATGACTCATCTTTCCATTTTCTTACAATACCCTGACCCTGTGCGCGACAGACTGCTTCAAGGAGGGTATGTCATTACCAATTTATTCGCGATAATTTAACTGATTTCGCACCGTCTAGCTCAACACCTGAGCTAGTTTTATACATGTCTTGTCCGTGCTTCTATTATGGTTCTCTCCCTTGTACTAACAATGTCCCCTAGACTTCTACACAAAGACTGAGCTGCCCGCCCGTTGGGCTATCTTCTTGATGTCCTACAATCTCTCCAATATCGTCGCTAGCTTCCTTGCCGACGGTATTTTCCATCTCAATGGTGTTTTCGACAAAGCTGGATGGCGGTAAGTCATTTCTCAAGTACCAGAAGGCTGATTCTTTATTGATTGCATGGATTCACAGGTGGTTATTCTTGATAGAGTGAGTGATGTGATCACTCTACAACTATTACCGATTACCTTACTTGATCGCACTCACAGAGGCTTGATAACGTTTGCTATCGGCCTCGCTTCTTTTTTTAACATGCCATCGTCTCCCACACAGACAAAGACATGGTTCAGACCAAAGGGATGGCTAACTGAGCGTGAAGAGGTCATCATAGTGAACAAAATCCTCCGTGATGACCCGACGAAGGTGATTAATTTACGTGCCTGTAAATGTCATACACTACACATTATTAGAGTGATATGCACAATCGAGAGCCTCTAACCCTCAAAAAACTTTGGACTGCTTTCTGCGATTATGACCTGTGGCCCATGTATATTCTGTGAGTATGAGTATATCCTGTCTGTCAATTCTTGACTGACACCATCAATAGCGGCCTTGTGTCCTCAATACCTTGGAGCCCCCCTTCCACTTACTTCACTCTTTTACTTCGAGATGCAGGGCGAGTAAAGGCTGTACGTTCGTGTCAATCTGCTGATGTTGAGCCGACACTCTAGGTTTAATACTTTCAACACAAATCTGCTGACTATACCATCCCAAGCGAGTGGAATCATCGGCGTGTTTCTCTCTGCTTTCGTGTCAGAGTTGGTTAATGAACGCACATTTGTGTCGATGATGGAGGATCTGTGGGTCTTTCCATTCCTGGTAGCGCTGTATGCTTTGCCATCGAGACCAAACCCGTGGCTGTCTTTTGTTAGTATTTCTCACCACCTCTTCGAAAGTGTACGATTCATTGATCGACTGGCAGGGCTTGCTTACTGGACTCCTCTCCTATCCGTACGTCTTTCTAGCTCACTCTTGCGATGCGTGGGCTGAACATTCTGGTCTCAGTCCTACGGGACCAATCCATGTAGGCTCTAGTGTTGATGAAAAGCCTGCAGGAACTGAGATGTATTACTAATAGTACGCATGGTGCTCCAGAAATTCGGGTGCAGTGGCCAATCGTACCGTGAACACCACCTTGTACAGCATGTATGTCATGGGCCTATCTTTCTCGCCGACGTTTGGCCTTGAACGACAAATTTAGGTTCGTACAAGCGAGCAGCATCGTCTCCGCTCAGATATATGTAGCGAACGATGCGCCCCGATGTACGTCCTCTATGCATCCTTCGAGGCGATCATTTCATGCGCGCACCACAGACGAACGGGGCAACAAGATCCTGATTATCATTTGCTTCGTCAACGTACTTTTGATCTATCCTGGCACAAAGGCATACTATATGTGGCGGAACCGCCAACGTGCAAAGATTTGGGACGCCATGACGTCTGAGGCAAGTCCTTGGACGGTGCCAACAAAAGGCCGGTGGAACTGACCCAGTGGGTTTGCAGGAGAAGGCGCACTATCTGAACACCACAAAGGACGTTGGGAATAAACGGCTTGATTTCCGATTCGCGCATTGAAAGGTTGATAAGTCAAGTCTCAGATTTCAGAGCTCACTGGCAGGTCAGGAGATGGAAAGAAGGATATATGAGTAGTACAAGCCCTCCGGGCGTGTATATATGTGCTATTGGCGTACATGAAGTGTTGCATGCGTGTGTCATGCCAGCCTGATTCAACAAAGACAAACTTTGTTCGCTCTCGGCCAGCTCCCAATTTAAACTTAAAGCGTCTGCGACCACCCAGCCGTCCAACGGAAATGACGCAGCGTCTCTTCAACGGCCTGGGGTGAAAGAAATCAAGTCAAGGTCAATTTCGGAGCTTGTTGGTATCAGGGTCACTTAAGTCTGGGAGGACTCAAGCGTTGTATGCGTATATTGTGCAAGAGCCTCTAAATTCAACAATGACAAACAATGTTCATGCCTCCCACCACCAACTCTGATTCCGAAGACGATCTCGACTATGTCCCCCCCGCAGATGGTACCTCACTGCTTGCTTTTCTCTCTCACTCCACTCAATTTTGCACACAGACCACGATTCGGACAGCTCGGACGAGCAGGACAAGGTAGAGACCGCCGAGACGGTGCCCGAGACCGACCCCACAGAGCACAAAAAGTAGACTCTTTACTCCAATGAACACCGTATCCGCGCGTGCTGACGCGGATGTCTTTTTAGACAACGCGACGCGCTCTGGGTCACCTTTCAAGCCTCTGTGTCCACGCCGCCCTCCAACGGGCACGTCCCACCGTCTCAACCACCCCCGGCGAAACGCATCAAGATCGAAAAGACGTACTTGTTTGCGGGAAAGCACGTCACGTACGTGTTCACTGCTTGCTTTCTTTCCTTTTGTCGTCTCGTGTGACCTTGCTGACGATGTTGCGTTTTTCCACCGTACGGCCCCGCTCCCCATATTCGTCACGTTTTTCGTACCGTGTGCACGCGCTTTTGGTTTTCTAGGGATATCGTAGAAGTAGCCGAGGATTCGGAAGAGGCGAAAAAGTGGCCACGTTGGTTGCCACGTCCACCTCCATCAGATGCCGCGCCCGCACCAGTGTCTACTCCTTGCTCTGACACGGAAAAAGGGGAGGACAAAGGCGATAGCCCCGCACCACCGCCCGCTATTACTCCGAGTCCTGTGCCACCCACGACGACAGCAAGTTCCTCCAAGCGACCCGGCCCTCGAAAGCCACGTACCGCACTCCCTTCGATACCTAAGGCGTCCCAGGCCAAAAAGATCACGACACTAGACAAGTCTGCAATGGACTGGCGCGCACACATCGCTCAGTCGGGTGACGTCAAAGACGAACTCGATGCCAACAGACGTGGCGGCGGATATCTCGAAAAGGTGGACTTTTTGAAAAGAGTCGAAGACAGACGGGAAGATGCATTCGAAGCGAGTAAATCGAGCAAACGGCGAAAGACGTAGGTAGGTGAACGTGGCATGTAGACATTGGGTCATCGTATAGTAGTGTACATCTTGGGACAGACATGGAAAACGGTTGCATATACGCACAGCATGTCAAGAAACAGCTTGGGGAGGATAGATCCCGCCATCCAACCCCTCCTTTATCTATTCTTACCTTTCAAGTAGACGAGCCTGTGGCCTTGCGAGGCCTGCACTCGGTCTTGTGTTCAGACCATGCGGACTTTTGGCAGCTCGCATCACAATACCTAAACGAGCGATCAGTGTCTCGATGACTCGACGTCAGGCCCCATACCTCGCCTTCTCACACCCCCCACACTTGCGCAGCACCGCACTCGGGTTCTTGCACCACGAACACTTGTGCAAGTCGGCCGGGTTCGTCGACCACTTTGGGTGAGACGACTTTTCCGGCAAATCGTCATCGATATCATCCCCATTGCGGTGCCTGAAATCGTGGAGCCACGCCGCAAGCTGGTCTTCTGGCCTGTCGCGTTGAACGACGTGCTCGTGATCGATGCTCGTGCTGTCAAAGCGCGCGACGATGTGGCCCCATTTTTGGGCGGCGGATCGGTAGCGGGTGAAGATGGTCACTTGTGCCTGGCGGAGCTGGGACATGGGCGGGTCGACGCCGAACACGGCGTAGAACTCGTCGGCGATCTTGAGTTGGTCCACGTATTGCTGAGAGAAATCGGTGTCAGAGGATATCTCGCAAAACACCAGAGGTGACACTTGCCTTGAGTTCTTTCAAATCGGTCGACAGTTCAGGGCCCCTGTCGGCGAGGGTGAGGGCAATGTACCAATACAACACGCTCTTTCTGTGACGCGTGTCGGGCGGCGCTTCCGCAAGATAGATCTGCGCATCATCCAAGGCACTGCTCAGCAACGCCTGACCCTCCTCCCATTTCCGATCGCCAACCGTCGACTCTTGCATACGACAGATGGCCAAGTTGCCCGCAATCTCGACGGCTCGGGACAAGAGTACGTTGTGGACAAACGGCGTAGCGTCCTTGATCTTGAGACCCTTTTTCGCGTACCGGAGTCCTTCCTCCAAATCTGTCCCGAGGGTCATGATGTAGTAAAAGTAGGGGAACTTGGGGTTGCGCTCGATGGATTTCTTGGCGAGGGCGATCGCCTCGGGGAGGCGCGAGCGGATGACAAGGAACTTGAGGTCAAGCATGTCGGCGAGGTCCTCTTCGTTGGACCTGCGTCGCTGGCGGATCTCTTTGGCACAGAGGGGCAATGCGTCGGCCCACATCGTGAATGGGAGACCACCACTGATGAACTCGGATTTGCCAGTACTCGGGTTGACGGCTTGGAAGCCGCCCTCGTTGATGGAGAACTCGTTGCGTGGGATCAGTTCGGCGAGGGCGAGTCCCAGCTTGTAGAGATCACGATGATGTAAACAGTCTATCATCGCCTTTTGGTACTCGGTGACGGAACGGAGGGTCAGGGTGGAATCGCATCGCGCAGTCCCATAGTTGATGAGGAGCTGAGCAAGGTGATCCGGGAGGCCACGCTGCATGGCGGCCATGAGCGTGCTCGGATCGTTGAACATGATCTCCGGATCCGAAGAGGACTTGTGTAAGCGGATGACTGCGCCGAGCGCATAGAAACGGGAATGGAGATCCGGACTGCGGATGGACGCAATCAGGAAATCGACGACGGCGGGATACGCCAAGCACTCTTGGGTGCAATGCTGAGTAAGATGGCCGCAAAACTCGAGGGCGTGGTGCAAGAGCTGCAAGCTAGCGCCAGGCTTGGCAACAAAGCCCAAGACGAGGGGTAAGAGGGTGGGAAGCTGCAGCGCCTTGATGTATTTGGCTGCAGGGCGTTGGGGTTCGTCGATGGACGCTGTGACGGCGTGTGCAAGACTGGATATAGCAAACTCGGCGGCCTGCAAGTCGTCGGGGTAGTCTTGGAGCACCTTGACGATAGTGGGGGCGTGGAGGGTGATCTCCTTGCGAATGTCGGTGCCACCATGGTGGGTAACGGTGGTCAGCGCTCTTAAAGCAAGGTGGCGTGAATTGTCCTTTTCGACAAGCGGGAGGATCTTTGCCAACAGACCTGTGTCGAGTGGTCAACGCCCGATCGCGATGATAACGAATGACGCACTTTTCTGAAAGAGAAGGTTTCTGAGGATAGAGTCTGCAGACATTTTGGCATAGATGGCGACGACGCCACCCCGGATGATCTGGTTTCCGGCATGGGTGGAGAAGAGGTCGTCGATGCGCTTGTAAATGTCGTCAAAGTTGTTGTATACCTTCTTGAGCCCGCTGCGCTTGGTGAGATCTGCGAAACGGATCAGCACGGGCGAGGGTGGGTACGAGGAGGAGACGTGCCGGGTATTTTGAGGTGGTCGCACATGACCCGTACGACCTCGTCCCAGTCGTCGGCCGAGAGCTCATCGAGGCTGCTCAACGGGCGGGGTTGGAGTGCGGGTGGAAGTCCCGACGGAGGGGCGTTGACGAGGACGGCGACGGCGACGGTCTTTGTCTTTGATTTCTTTGCGGCGTGTTGTTTCGCGCGGGGACCAGGCATGATGATATGTGATGATGAGAGTCAACCCGAGATAATCACGCCATGACGAATCCAATCTTTGGCAACTACCACGGGTACACTCGTTTTCCTTTCGTCAGTGACACCGCTCACCGACGGGGACAGGTACTACACCAAACGACCCTTTGATAGAGACCCTCGTCTGGCCCTCTTGCCGACCACCTTTTTCGTCGACAAGTCCGTGCTCGACATCGGCTGCAACGAGGGCTGGGTCACCTGCGAAATCGGTACCACACACCACTGCACACAGAGTGCACACACGCTGATTCCATCCACCCAGCACACGCATGGGGCGCACACCGCGTCGTCGGCGTCGACATTGACGACACCCTCGTCCGCGCAGCCTGGAAACGCCGTCGCACCCTCTGGAGCCTCCAATCCCCATCAGTCAATGCCAAACTCGACCCCGAACACGACTACTTTCCACTCTCTTGCGAACACGCCCATGGTCCGCTTCCCATGCCCGTCGACGCCCACCATCGCTCGGCGTTCCCGCACAACGTCACCTTTCGCACCACGGATTGGGTCACAGAGGACACCGCCGGCGACGAACCCACCTACGACGTCGTGATTGCGTACGACCACACCTCGCTCACCCATCCCCGCCACTGACACGTCCTTTTCCAGCTTTTCCATCACGAAATGGATTCATCTCCACCACGGCGATCAAGGCATCAGCTCGTTTTTTCAGCGTGCACACCGCATGTTGAAACCAGGTGGCACGCTCCTCGTCGAACCACAGGCTTGGGAGACGTATGGCAAGGCGCGCCGAATGGACGCCAAGCTGAGAGAAAACGCCAAGCACCTCCGACTGCGTCCGCAGGATTTCCCTGCGCTCCTAGAGCGACTCGGGTTCGGGCCACCTGAACATTTGGGCACAACTGGCGAAGGAGGTGTGTTCGACCTCGAGTTACGACCTGTTTGCCATGCTGACAACCTGTAGGCTTCCATAGGCCAGTTGACCTCTATGTCAAAAAGTGATCACTGCTCGAGCTAGTGATGGTCCATGTCATTTCTGGTGGCGTACCATCCATAGTTCACTCGTGCAAGTTACTTTCTCGTCACCATCAACACACTGTAATGCAAATAGTTGTATATCGGTATTAATATCGTCCGCGTGCTTTACACCCCGAGCAAATGTCCCTTTGAGCGGCTAAAGTAGGTCTGCCAATCTAGATTAGATCAAAAGCGTACCCCAACTACCATATCCCCCAACGCCCCCTCTTACAACAACAACAACAACAACAACAACAGAAGAAAAAGAAAAACTCGGCTCTAGGGTCACCACAAAGGAGAATCAAGTGTCACAAATAAGTTAGATACGCTCATACATGCAAATATACGCCTTGCTCTTGAGCACTTCTTCCAACGACGCCAGTCGGACAATCGTATCGCTGATAAACGCCCAGTCTCGCGGCGCCGTCCCGCTCTCGGGTCGCACCCCGTCGGTATCGGACGGCGACGACGGCGGCAGCGCCGTGTAAGCGACATAGTGCCCACCCAACTAGATGTGTCCCAGCGAGCCATCAGTCAACGCACATCACATCCCACGACCAACGTACCATATTCCCAATATGCACCACCACCGTATACAAGCGATACATGCACGGCGCCGGCCTCCGCGCACGCCCCCGTGTCACCGCCACCTTGGAATCAAAGTAATCCTCCCGTCTCGGCGCCAAGTACGGCGCCACGTCAAGGTACTCGGGAAACGAAATATAGTCGTCGAGCTTCTTGAACCCCGTGGAGAACGAGACGACGGGAGTCTTGGAAAGCTGTTGGAAGCGCTTGAGGTGGACGACGAGGATGGGGGGTGGTGTCGCGATGAGATAGCGCTTGTAGGCCGGACGCAGTATGTATTGGCGGGAACGCGGTATGCCCGACGGGTGTCGCTTGTCCTTGGCGCGCGTGTCTGGCGAGGGCTGCGGGAGGTGGTCCTGCGAGGCGTTGGGCGAAGCGTTGGACGACACTGCCGACGACACGTCCGAGTAGACTGAGAGCAATGCTTCGCTCTCGGCTTCGGACACCTCGCTCTCGGTATTGCTGTCCCCGCTTCTGGGCCCATGATGTCGGTATTGGTCCGGCGGTGCAGTGAGGGATATTCGGGACGAGTGTTCTGTGGCCACGGACGTCTGCGTCAAGGTTCGGATGGGCGTAGGCTTGGCTGTGTGAATGGACATGGGGGACTCGGGTGCAGTCGTCGATATGGAGGGAACGGCCAACCCCGCCCGTTGGGTCGGCGTGTCGTTCCTAACAGGCGATACAAGTTCGATGGGGTAGCCGTCGTTGAGCTGAAGTGCAGGAGGAACGTGTTTATGTGTGGACGAGCCGCGTGTGGAAGGTTGGGTCAGTGTCGATGGGGTATCACGAGATATGTGGGTATATTGGAAAGAAACCATAGAGTGTGACGGAGATGTGGGGTCAGAAGAGGAGGCAACGGAAATGGCGAGGTTGGCGGGTGACGAGTGTGGAGCTAAATGGTTGCCGTTGGTCTTTGCGTCCACAGCCTCGTCATCCTCGCTGTCAGTACATGAATCAGGGTCTTGAGAGGAACCCTTTGCTCTAGGTTTATAGAATCCATTGGCAATCTTCCAACAACGGTGACAACGGACGGTGTTGTCGCCATCGAGCACCTCGACAGAAGTAAACAGTCGCAGGCACTCTTCAATTCTATTGATTTGATTGACCTTGAGAAAGATGTTTTGCGCAGTGAAGGCGGGCGCCGATGACGGTTCCTTGGATTGCTTGAAGATCGAAAATGGCTTTGGGACATTCGGAGGGTTGATATCAGCGAGAATGTCCCGTAGATACGCCGCCTCTTCTGTACTCGGTTTAGGCGCGCGGGGACGCTTCGAGGCCTTTGAGCTTCCCGGGCTCGAAGGGCGTGAGATCAAGGGGAAACGGGGCGCCGAGGAGCCCAATGGGGAATTGCTAGAACGTTGGGTCGGCATCACTGATCGCTTCACGTTGGTGAGTTGCGCTTGGAGTTTCTCGTTGACGAGTCCAAGCGATGTCGACTCCCTTTCAGGATGGGGCAGGGGCGGGGCAGGCCCGTTGAGCGTGTCGGGCGTGACAGGGATCGAGCCAGGGGGATGTAACGGGCTCTGTTCGTCCGCAGGCTTTGATGGCGTTGTAGATGGAGTGCCTTTCTTGTCTTTCCGCTCATTCTTGGGTCGCTTGGTAAGGCCAACCGAGACGCTGATTCGCCTGCTGATCTTTGCCCAGCTCTCGTCCTTGTCCTTTTTCTCCTTTCCGTTGGCCTTGTCTGGCGCGTTGATGGTGACATGATTGCCGGGTGGCTCCTGATGTGGCACAGGGGCGGGAAGATCTGTGACAGGGACGAGTTGAGGGGTATCGGCGGGTGTCCCCGGTATAGAGGGAGAGTGCGGTGCCGGGGACGGCGGCACTTGCAGGGAAGTGTCGTCTTTGGTCGTGTCTTGCTTGTCATGGGCGACAATGTTGACGTCGGCGAGATCTATGCTCCGTCTCCTCTGGGTATCATTGGGTTCTGGGCTGTCTAGATTAGCATCACGGATGGGTGTCGCAGGGACCGAAGACGAGCGCTGCTGAGGTACCCCTACATAGAGAGCGGTCCCGATTCGCTTGGCGAATTGTTTCAGCTTGTCGCGTCTGCGTTCGCGAACATAGTCCTCTGGCTTCATGCTCAGGCTGAGATCACTAAAATCCTCGTAGGTGTGAGAGACGTGCTTGCAAGTTTGACACACGAGGATGCTGGCGAGCTTTCCGCCAAAGAGCATGTCGACAAAGGAGACCAACTCGTCCGCGGGTTGGGGGGTGGTACGGGGTGGCTGGGACCGCTTGCTCGTCTTCTTTTTGGGCGGCGATCGTTGCTTGATGACCTGTGAGGTGCATGTCAGCAGGAGACTGGGATCGAGCGATGGGAGGCTCACGTCCATCTCCTCCATGCGAATGGCGTCGAGGAGTTGGCAGAGAAATTCGTGTGCATCCTGCTGCCGGAAATCGAGGTACTGGTCGTACTTTTTTCCCAGTACGGCCAAGAGATCTCTGCGAGCGACTGAGCCAAGCTCGGTAGATGACCCCAAGGGTACGCACCTGGGGCTCATGTTTTCCCGTTTGCGGTTGTTCTGGATGTCCCACGCAGTGCGCAGTACTGCGACGAGGTGGTCACCGATCGGCAGTGCGTCTGACCAGGGCTGATCGTGTTCGGGACTGAGGCCATGACCGTTTGTGAGGACGGGGGAACGGCGGGACGCGATGGGGAGCGGAAGGGGGACGGGCTGAAAGTGTACGACGAGTTGAAGGTATTGTGTAGCGATCAACTAGGGAAAGCGGTCAGCATCGGCGTAGAATGAAACAGCACGGTGACAGACCCCCTGCAAGACCGAGTTCATGAAGCAGGTATTTCCATGGTTGAGTAGACCTGGTGGTAGCAACGCCAACTTTTCCCTTTCTTCGCGTTGTTTTCTGGCTCTGTACTGCTCCTGGGGCGATGGCGTTTTCGATTTCGCCATTGTCTAATCTCCCTCCGCTGCGAGCTGGAATCGTTTTATGGACACCGCCCCGCTGTGCGGTGTCGCAGCCATTGATTACGACCCCCCAAAAGAGGGGTCACTTGTCACTACCCAACACACGCACAAGTCGCTTCAACAACATCGCATTCTCGTCGTCCGTCCCGACCGTCATCCGCAGACACCCCTCGCACCCAGGCTCACCCCCTCTGTACCGCACCACAACACAACTTTCATTCGCACCCTTTTCCTCTGCCAGCGTCTTGTACACTCTCACCGACCGCGTATTGTCTGGCGTGCCCGTCTTTGGGTCGAGGATCGGAATCAGCAGGAAATTCGCATCGTTGCCACCGATGCTCTGTCCGACCCCCAAGTAGGCGAGCTTTTCGAGCGACGCTTTCAGCTTGTCGCGCGAGGCGAGGAGCGTTCTAATCTTGTCGCGCATCCCTTGGACCGCAGTAGGCTCGAGCGCAGCCAACGCCAGCTGCGCCGTCGGCGCAGAAATATTGTACGGCGCCTTTGCATTGCTCAGCACCTGAATCAACGCGGGTTGCGCGAGGGCCACACCCAACCTAGCACACGTCAGTCTCGTTCCACGCTCATCGAGTGCTTGTGCGCACCGAATGGCCGCCAACCCAAAGCTTTTGCTCAGTGTCTGCATCACGCACAGATTCGCATAGTCTTTGATCAGCGACACCGCCGACGCGTCCTTGCCAGCGAAATCAATGTACGCCTCATCCACCACCACGATCCCCTTGAAGGGTTCATAATCCAATAGGGCACGGATAGCATCGAGGGTGATCGTAGTCCCAGTCGGGTTTCCGGGAGAGCACAGAAAGACGAGTTTGATCAAAGGGTCCTTAGACACGACTTGTTGTATCTGTTGCGTTCGTCAACATCATGGTCGTTGAATCAGAAATCGACAGACGGCGTCGACGTCCACGCTAAACCTCCCCTTGTTTCCACCTTCCCCTTCGCTTCCACTCAAGTTGAGAGGACACCGAACAACCTCGACGTCGTTGACCTGAGCACAGACCGGGTACATGCCATATGTCGGAGGGGTAATCAAGATCTTTTCGCGTGCGGGAGCGACGCACACACGCATGATCAAGTCGATCACTTCGTCCGAGCCCACACCGAGGAAAACGTGCTTTTCGCTCGGAAGCCCTCGTAGCGTCGCAATGCGCGATTTGATCTCGTCATGAGACGGGTCTGGGTATCGATTTAGTGGCACACTCAGCGTGCCCTGCAACTCGGGGGGTATCTGGCGAGACGATTCTATAGAGTGTCCGAGCGCGTTTTCGTTGGCGTCGAGCAAGATCCCATCTTGGTAGTCGTCCCGAGCGCAGCGATATGGGTGCAACGCGAGTATATTGGGCCTGATCACCTTTTCTATGTCGAAATGGGCGGGTTTTGTAGGCTCGGAGGAGGGTTTTAGACCGAGGATTGGCATCGCAGGTCAACGTGAGGAGATGACTCGAACACGACGTTTAATTTGTGACTCGATACCGCACAAACTACAAAAAGGATACGATCTTGTCTAGGCAGCTTTTTTTAACCCGGCGGTTGCAACTTCTTCTCACCCACGTCTTTCGAGCCGCGACATCCGACACGTAAATCAGTCACAGAGCGTGAACACGAGTAGACTCAAACGCATTTCGACACTAACCACACACCACTCACCACCTGACAATCACGATACTCAGCGGTCCCCGGGCTAACCAGCGCTCTCGCCGCTATACAATATAATGCATGGACCGACACGATCGCAAACACGATCAAGGCATAGCCGCGCCAATCGTTGTCTGCAGATGTGAATCACCATCATGGCAAGCCAAGTGGATTCCCCTTACCATCAACGAACCGCACCCACTGCCACCGTGGCGATGTTGGCCAAGGCAGCCA